>VOMN01084401.1:0-62544 GCA_014899125.1 Orchestia grillus
GGAGTGTGGCAGGTGGAGGGCCAGCTGAGGACGGAGAGCAGCGAGCATCAGATCTACTGGGCGTGAAAGTCCGAGAGTCCCGAGCCAGTTCATCACCATGATCAAAGCCCACGGTTTGAATGCAAGGACGATTGAGCGTGTTGAGGGTGATGTGATGAGTGGAGCATGAGGGGCGTGTTGAGGGTCATGTGATGAGTGGAGCATGAGGTGCATGTTGAGGGTGATGTGATGAGTGGAGCATGAGGGGCGTGTTGAAAGCATGAGGAGCGTGTTGAGGGTGATGTGATGAGTGGAGCATGAGGCGCACGTTGAGGGTGATGTGATGAGTGGAGCATGAGGCGCATGTTGAGGGTGATGCGATGAGTGGAGCATGAAGGGCGTGTTGAGGGTGATGAGTGGAGTTTGAGGGGCGTATTGAGTGGAACATGTGGGACATTGAGAGTGATGAATTAGGTCAGCATACTATAGCAACCTAGAAAGTGTCTCAAAGGTCTTCAGAAGAATTCGGAACTCGTATTTCGACGTTCCATTATTATATATTGTGGAAATCGTTTCATGAACATTTTCAGGTTTCATTTTAATGAGGAAGTGCACTAGATAAGCAATGTTATTGTCCGAAATTTGTGGTGTTTCATTACTTTGAGAATCAATCACTAACCCCTAATTACAACACACCCTCCCACTCATGAAGGGCCTGGCGAGCGCGATTGTAGAGATAATTGCTAGAAACGCAATGGTATTCAGTTCAGAGCTGGGAAACTAGGGAAGGCTGTACGAACGGATGTGATGAAAAGTGAAACCATTCGTTACAGATTTGAAAGCGATATTTTCTTATCGAGAAAATCTCGTTGCAGAGCCCGCACGCTAGAGCAGATACACCTGAAGGTGGCCAAGCTGGGCATGCGCGACTACACCCAGCACCACTACGACAAGGAGAAGCTCAAGCTCGCAGCCCTGCCTCTCTTCGAGCTCAACCTCGACCAGGACAGCGACCTGCAGCACGTGAGTGACTGTGTGTTGTGTGTGTTGTGCGAGTTGTGTGTGTTGTGCGAGTTGTGTGTGTTGTGTGTGCTGGGTGTAGGTCACGACGGGGACCTGCAGCACATGAGTGTCTGTGTGTTACATGCGTGTGTGTGTTGTGTGCTGGTGTAGGTCATGGCGGCGACCTGCAGCACGTGAAGGTAGTTCATATTATCTAAGCCCCTTCTGTGGGAAGGACGAGTTAACTCATTTTAACAATTAATATTCCTTAACTTGGTTCGAGCGAACTCAATAAATTTTCAATTTTTGAATAAAAAAAACTTGGAGTGGCTACTCGTCCACCCTTGATCTCTCTCACATAGTACCAACCGATCATTTCCGAGTGTGCTCATGCACCTTGAAAAAATCACAAGAGTTGCCGGAATATCTGAACGAATTCACCAAAAAGCGTATCAGGAAGGTGCTAAAAATCACCATCTCCTTGGAACAGGTCGCCTCGTTGTAGTTCTCTAAAAGTTTAGTCTCACAACTAGAACTCTTCAGTGAAACTTCCTTCTTGAATTATGTTCTACAGTCTCGTGACACTGAATGCCTTCCATGCTGCACGTTACCTCTACATACTCAGTACCCACCGTCGCTGCTGGGATGCTGACACAACGCAATCCGAGTACTCTTACTGATGTGAACCAACTTAGGCTTTGCGATTCTTTGAGTATTGTGTAAGGAATGACCTCCATAATACATGTGAAGTGGTGATGGTGCATCGTGACTTGAATATTATCCATTTGTCTTGCGAGCAGTGCTGTTTGAGTCATGTCATGAGTCATGGTTAGCCCGTGTGCCTGCTAACCATGTCCCGCCCGTGTGCCTGCTAACCATGTCCCGCCCGTGTGCCTGCTAACCATGTCCCGTGTGCCCTCATGACTTGGTGCCCCGCAAGACATGCCCATCACGATCCCTCTCGTGTCGCAGGTCCGCCAGGCGCTCAACAAGAAAATCAGCGACAGCAGCACTGAGCCTCTCTCCGACAACTGGTGTTTCCTCGACTGTAAGTCCGCTTGTCCCCTCTAGTGAACTTTGATACTTCGCTATTTGTACAGATCTTGTTTGGGTGCTGACCACGAGTACCGGTGTTTCTCTGTTTAACATTGCACATGGTCGTAATGATTGTTCATATCTAAAAATGAGTGTAATGTCTTTGTGTGAGTATGATTTAAGTCTTAGTATGTGTTGGTACGTGAGAGCGTTGTCTCGCATTTTGTTCTCTAATTCGGCAGCAGTGACATACTGAACGGAGGCTTAGAATTCTTCTTGTCTGTTTATGCTGATTCCGTTCAACTGTTTTGCAAATTTCAGGGCTGTATTAACTATCTGGATTGTTCATCGAATTTCTACCCTTCTGTTCAGTCCAATGAGTTGTATCTCATTAGAACTTCGGTTGCGGGTAAAGAAGGAAGAAAATCCAGCGTCTTGAAAGTAAATTTCTTGCTCTCGTTTTTGATTTAAGTGAATTTGTTCGCTACCTGCTAATGAACATGTGTGTTACGCAGTGCGATTTCAAAGTTTCCCTTTGATTGCAGCGTGCACTTTACAATGAAAGGAAAAGTTTCCTTGAATTTATAATTAAGTTAGCTCGTTTTTGCTTCGAACATACATATTTCGCTTTGATGAAACATTTGATATACGGATACCAATTGTGCAAAGAATCATATCGCCAGCGTGGGGCTGCTGGGGCTGGCTGGAAAAAAAAATGCGGCGCTTCTGAGGTCGAGCGTTGTCTCCAAATCACACCGAAACCGCTCCACCTCCAGCGAAATAGAAGGAAGATGCCAAAAAAAGGGCGATGGCGTAGAGCGAACTGAAAAACTCACCACGAGCAGAGCAAAGAAAATGGTGCAAAATACAAAATTTCAGTGATGTGGGGGATTTCATGCGTTTAAATGTAAGGAAGGATGATGTGGGAAGAGAGAAATAGGAATGTATTTTTTATAAGCTCGAGAAAATGAGTTGAACAAGTTTGATAAAATAAGGGAAGATAAGCTCGAGCGTACTCAATCTTACCTGAGGTACGGAAGAGTCCCCAAGCCTCAACGCTCCTGGAGCCCTGTACGTAGTTCCCCTAGTGGGAGGGGGAGTGGGAGAGGGGGCCGCTACCATCCTCTGGCCGGCTCAGGCATGAGGCCTTGCTGCTGCAAAGCCTCCTCGTTGCCCCTAAATGTTCTGCTACTGATCGTCCTAAAAGAAAATTCTTTATTTTCTTCAAGGTCAGAGGAATTGAAATACTTTTTCAGTTCACAGGTACTGCGCTGATAGGACGGGACTTTATTGTCTATGGAAAAATGGTAAAGTGTGAGGTATTAATAATACATTTGTCGTTGCTGCACGTGCAATTGAAACACTCCAACTTCCCTTCAACCATTCGTTTAGCCTCCTCTGGGGCCAGAGGACGTGTCACTGACAGTAGGGTTAGTTTAGTTCAGTTGGTCTATCCTATGCTATGGGGGCTGGCGTCTCTAGAAGAACACTATTAGATCACCCCAGCTATTGCGGGGCCTTCGGGACTTCTATCTTTTGCGCCTGTTTTACTTACTTTAATTTTTATGTCATCTCTGATTATTCGTTATCTTTTCTTTCTCCTCCTGCATAAACTGCTGTTTCTATGAGCGAGGAATCTTGTGTGGAAACACACACGTGCAAAGATTTCGTTTTCTAAAGTCTATACTAAATGTACCCCTTTTTCCACTTCTCTTTGATCCATTTGGTGTCGGTAGGGGGCTTTAAATTAACTTATAATCTAATCTGATCCAATTTTATCTGTGTTAGCTGAGCTTTTTCGTCAAGTTGACGTCTTGAACGCTTAAAATGTTTTATCTATTTTTGACGTGTTATAGATGTTTATCCAAGAATGATGAGCATCTATTTGAGTTTTTATGAGTGCATCGCTGTATTCTCAACACTTCGAGGCTCCATTGCGTGCTGGTAAAGTGTTCCAATCGTAAATAGGAAGAAAGGGTTCGAATTCAGTCTGACCGAAAGGATTTTTGCTGAACCATGGAGTGCTTTCCGTGGAATAGGAAGCTTAAACCTAGCGTTGCTTACATCACTCACGCGTCAGTATTTATTAGGCATTGAAAATCCATCGATGCCCTGTACGTCAACTGTGTTGGGATAGATAAGTATCTTTCTTCTTAACTACGTGTGCTCAACTCCTTCCAAACGTTACCAGTTTATAATTATTTCATTTGCAACGTCAGTTTTGAACTTGATGATCAAACCGCAATACAAATGAGGCACATGTTTTCATATATAATAAAACCTTCACTTGAGGCATACGTTAGGTCCATATGTCCACTTCTTCGAGGTCTGTAACAGTACTACTACGTGTGAAATGCATGGGTGTACCGCTAGGTTTATCAGTTATGTACAGCGTGACGCCTGGCTTACGTAACCAACGCTTCAAGAAACTTTGCGCTCTCTATTACCGTATGGTATCCTGTTGTAATTCATCTGAAATTTTGCATCACGGCTCACAATTTCTGTTTCTGGCAGCTAAGTCTTATTTTCTAACTCCCCTCGTTGTAAAACAACAGTGACCCCAGTATTCTTACGAAACTTTGCTTTTGTATTATACTCTTCATTGGTATTATATTGAAAAAAGGTAAATTTTCAAATTCATTGATCTGACCGCAAAAGCAAACTTCGAGCATTAAAATTATTATTTTTTTCTTTTGCTTAGTTACAAAGGAATTAGAAATTGTAGTTCAACCCAGGAACAAAACGAAAGTAGCATTTGTTACATTGTGCATCTGGATTTAGACACAGATTTACAACTAGATTTAGAAGCGACTGGATTTAAAGCTCTTACTTAAGTTGTCGTTTTTGTACTGCCGCAGCTTGCACAGCGGAACGTTTCTTCCGCATTGACCACGGCCAGGAGCACCTGCACTACGTCACCGACATCTGCACGGACGAGCTGTTCCTGCTCAACCCGGAGGAAGATGCCGCGCAGGCTGCCGAAGTGACGACGTCAGACACCTCCCCGCAGCTCCGCTCGGCCGCCTCTGTCACGTCAGACTCCGCCACCAGACCCGCCGATGTCGTCCTGCCTTCTGTGGTGCGCACTGACGTCAGGTGAGTCGCTGCTAGACATGGCATGGAAATGCAACAAGAAGTACGTTTGAACTGTCTGCTCGTCGACTTCAAATGTTTATTTGATCTATATTTGGTGAAAATTGGCAAATGCAATTGATAACTGTGCCCCTAATCCATTTTGGAGAGTGTGTCTGGTGTAGTCTAGATTTTTTTCAAAGTATTTTTGGACAAACCATAGTTTGAAATCTGCTTTTAAATTTTGAAACGTGTATCGTTTTGGATGGTGATAAGACGAAAGGCTTTCTTTCTGACTTTCATTTCAGTAGAGTTTTTAAAGTACTTTCAATCTAGATTACGCAGTGTAGTTACTATCAACAGTCTACGAATACGAATGCTTGTGGTCATGTTGAAAGCAAGAACATGGAGGGAAAACCATTCTACTTCAACGCTAGTGCAGTATCATCACGAAACACAGTTGTGAACCAAGCGGGTGAGGCCATGAACTAGGCGTTCATGTATTACTTTCACATCATTGATGGCATTTCAGGGGCTTCGATTTTCATGTACACATATTCTTCTGCCTCATGCTAACGCGAAGATTTCTCTTCATTGCCGAAAATCTTCGCGTAATTCCTTAGCCTTTACGACCTGGTGTGACTCTAAATTCCCGCGGTTAGTTCAACTTTTACGTTATTTTATATTGTTTTAATATGCTTGCTGAAATTCATCTTTCAACATCTAGAAACTAGTGCAACGTGAGAAGCACCATTTACAGTTTACCCATTCACGTTTTTTCATTCAAACGCTGATTCAAGCACGGCGACATCACACGAAGAAGAAGGCTAGTGTGCTGCGGAGAACACGTCACACCGTACAGGGTTGTTCATTTGCGGAGGTGCGACAAAGCCACTTGTGTCTCGATGCCTGTGTGACCGATGTATGCCTGCGTGTCACACTTTCACCATTATGACTCGAATATCACTGTGCAGCTTCGACAATGACTTAGACCTGCCCGGTTACTCAAGTCCCACCTGTGAAGCGGATCAAGTCCATAGGTTTGCCCAAAAGAGGTACTTGCATTCTCCTATTGCTGCTCGATGTTATCGTGTCAGAGGACCCTGCTCAAAACAGAAAAATGGCGTTATGTTCTTCATCAAATGACTAACTCGGCGTTTCTAAATTCGATGAATTCTTTCGTTGATTTATTCTTATATCTCTCACTTATAGTCGAGTTTCGTGTTATAGTTGTCTCCATGTTTCTAAAGGAATGTTTTCTAAATTATATTCCACATTTCAAGTTAGATGTACTGTGAAAAAATCATTGCCGACAAGATTATTTCTAAGTCTTCCCACTACGTTACTTGGCTGTGCTCGCAACCTATCAGTGACAATTGGTCGCAATCTCCTCAATGAATTCTATTACACGCCTTGCTCAGCTCTGAATTTACGGCGCCGTGAGCTTCAAAATTGAGCTGTGACGCCATTTTTCTACTCCCTGCCTTGCGAACTTTTCATGTGCCCATAATTTTCTCCGCTCTTGATGGATCTGCCGACACAATGTTTTCCCAGGCCTGATGACTTTCATTTTTTACGTTGAATATTTATTTCCGTCGCTTTATGATGAATAGTTCGATGAGCTGCTTGCTGATGAGTCTCCCTTCCCTGTCCCTCTTTCTGATCAATTTCAGCAACGTTCCTTACGTTTTTTCTTTATTTCTCCTTCAGAATTTTTCACGCTTTGCCTCCGGAACGTGCAGCTAATGGAACGCTATTCTGTTATATCGGATTTTGAAGAGCTTGCTTTGTGCCTGTCGAGGTCCTCGCTTGCAGAGAATGGACCTTCGCTCCTTGGCTGGTGGTGGGGAGTGGTTCATCCTCCAGTCAATCTGTCTTGTCAAATAGTTTGCCTCTCATCCCTTAATGTCCAATTGATTTAATTAGATTTAATTAATTAATTCACTTGATGATGTCGTTCACGTCCGGCCACCCTAACTCAGTGTTGCATATGCTTCTGGCTCTCCATGCGATTGGTCTTGTTTTTCTTCTGTTTTACCTGCTTTCTTTCTGTCTGTCTTTTAGTTGCGATGATACCCGTGTTTACAAATTGCGTATTTGTACTTATGCGTGAGATTTTGTGTTTCTGATTCACAAGATTTAATATTTCTTCTCATTGATAAAACTACCCTGACGCTCTGTGTCTGGGAGCTCTAAGGAGTTACGTTCGGTGTCGGACACGTTTTGAGCGTGATGCCTGGCCGCTGCATTGTCAAGAAATGGGAACATCTATTTCTTCTTATTCGTATCGATTAATCGAGACTTAGACTGGAAACTCTGAAATGTATAGGAAAGTTAATTTGAGTTAGTCATGTCTACAACCAAAAGTTTCCCAGCCTTTCTCCATAATCTGTTCAGTTGAACACAATCGTAGTCAGCGTATTTGAAGAACATTGGGCGTGATAAAATCTCCTGCTGAATCAAATTAATCCAGAAATGCGTCTATTGATGCTTTTGATCTTTTCATGACAATCATATGCCTTCAAACGAAAATTTCTGTAAAGAAATTCCATCTGCACAGCCGTCGTAAAGATTACTCTCAAAGCGAGGGACGTGACCAACTTACCGATCAGTTTAATGAGTCCTCTTTGGAATACGAATAGTTCAGGGGCATGGAAGTAGAGCTTGAAATTAGGATTCGAACGTTTTCTGGACTCGACCTCACGAGTCTAACTGAGCATACATATGCTGTGAAGTTCTGCCCTAAATTAATTTCTGAAATTTGCAAAGCTGCTGAAGGTTGAAATACATTCATAACTATGACTTTAACATTCATGACTATGTCTGAAATCGACATTGACTTTTGCGTAAAATGTTGATAGCTGTATTGGCATTCATAAGTTAAATTACAATTTTACAATTTAAACTGAAACCCACTCCTAATACTGTCGATGGGTTGCTTCTTTGTTTGTAGTGAATTGCTAACGAGCTTACTTACCTAACAGTACATTTCTCGTCAGTGTAAGTTGACATATTTTTCTCGTGTAAATTCACTTGTACAATCCGAGGATAAATGTATTTCACGAAACTGATGATGGAACTAAACTCAGCAACGTGTTCTCGTCGAAATGCGTTGTCGAAATTTATTTTATTTCAAGTTCTTTTAGCATAATAAGCATCGCTGCCTTTAGGTCAAATTTAGCGTCACCTTTCTATTATAGTTGACAATTATTTTTAGTACTATAAGCACCGAAGAATTAGAAATTCAAAAAAATACAGACACTAGCAACTGTGGTACTGTTAGCATCCCGGTGGAACTGTATTAAAAAAGAGTAAAGCTAGAAGAAATGGTTGAATCAAGCCACGTGCTGTGTGCTAAGGGAATTAGAATTTTGGTATTTCCGTTCTGTAGCTCATTTACCGCTTGCTAGATGACTAAATTGGAACAGTTATGTTCACCAGAACGTTCAATTTTAAACATCTTAGCGCTTTTTATGGCTCGCTCTTATGCTTACATTCGTGTCATGCGACTCCTCGCGACAGCTTCGTTTTGACTTGTGCCATGAGTTTTTTGTTCGTTTATTCGTTTGCTTAATGGTTCATATTTAGATAAAGTTCATTTGCTGGCAATGTGTGTCGAGTTCTGGCATTCCCATGGATTGGAAGTTAATTTAATTTGAATTGCAAAGACTACATAAAAGCATTTTGAATTTGCATGCTTAAGTTTTATGAATACGACAGTGTTTGTTGTGCGCAAGTGTAATGGAAACCAGTGCTATAGTTAAGCATTTTGATTCATTTCTCAGTACTTTTTTTGTCGATTGTTTTTCCTGTTTGGCAAGTCTTCAATAGCATCACAGGAAAAAAAATCAACTATGTATCTTCGGTTCAATTTAAAACATAGATACAACACCACATGATCCATTTTAATTGAATACTACGTTCTTAAAAAGTATGATAAAAAGACTCGATTTAGCGAAGAATCAGAAATCAGCGAAATTTATCGAGAAATAAGCTTTATGTATTAATGGGTTAAGGAAGGCTTCAGGATACCATGTGCAATGTATCTATACGATGTGCTTACTAATTTCAACATACTCGTACGAAGTGTACACTGAATTGTTGAATTTGGGGGACATGTTTGAGGCTGATTGACACGTAGAGCTTAGTTTCGTTCCCGATTATGAAATATGAAACTTGAATGGTGTTTGATAAAGGTCAGAATTTTACCGCGTTTACTTAAGGACACTATCACGGGGAGGCACTGTCGGTAGTGCCGCTCTGTGCTTAGTGCCCCATACCTACTCTGAAAAAAGTCTGGTAGACCTCGTACACTTCTAGGCCTATTGATGACATCCTCTCGGACGTGTGCATATGAGTGGTCGGGGCCAGATTTTGTAGCAGGGAATGAATTGTCTTCATTGCGTTGAGAAATTTAGTGAATTAAGGAAAAGCAAGCGAAATGGCGCTTCTCCTACTGATACAAAACGGAATGAGTGGGGTGACTTGAACGCATACAAGCGTGGAGGGAAAGAGCAGGCACTACCAATTAAAAAAAAATATGCTGCAATTCACAATAATTTCTACGACCAGCCATTGTGACTTCCTTGATAATTCACAATTTGCAGCTGCCATCTTCCAGACAATTCAAAAAGGCGCCTTCCCACTTCCCCCCCCCCTTCCCTCACAGTAGTACTCACTCCGATAAAGCACGGACTCAGCCCATTTAGGGTGCAAAAGTACTCATACGACGTACCACTCTGACTTTATCCCATCTTCTTCTTGAGCGTCTCTAAACATTTCATCAAAAAGGTTATCTTGAAAACGAGGTTTGTAACCTTGAGCTGCAGAAAGGCTTCCTTTTACTTAAAAGGCAAGGAAAATCTTATAAAACGTGTTGATGTACGAGTACAACTCGTATTAGTAAAACAAAATTCATTGGGCACATGAGATATCGCTCATGTTCTGAGTAATGTGCACTGGAATTTGTTATGCTTGTTTTAAGAATAATTGAATATCGCTGGGCGAGAAATTTTTAAGCTCTGATAAGATAAAACGTCGGGTCAGTGTGAATATAATAAATTTCACGCTACTCGTGGTATGCTAATTCTCTGATGTTCTCATCGGTTCCAATTCACTTTCATACAGTTCGTTTGTAATTCTAAGTATTTTTTCTGATTCAGTGCATCGCAGACGGCAGTATTCCTTGACGCAGTTTTGCCAGTTTGATTGAATTTGCGGTTTAATCGAACTCTCCGCAATTCACTTTCCATCTGGGTGCTGTATTTTGAATGCACTTATATTTTTACGGCCTTCTTTCGATTATAATGGACTTTCATTTAGCTCTGATGTTATTTTAATTGAATGAGCTCCCTATTAGCTCTGGAATCATGGAACTCGATTGGGGTTCCAATTAGCTCTGGCATGCTGCGACTTTCTTGGACTTCACTAAAACTCTAAAATGCTCTCAAATAGTTTCATGCCACGACTTTCATAAATTTTCCAATTGCCCAGACATATACGCTATGACTTCAGTAAACTTCCCTATAGTTCTGGCATGCTATGACTTTCATATACCTTATGTTTCAGGCATACCTCGACTTTATTTACTTCTTCATATTTCAGGCAGGCCACGATTTCATTGGACTTTCCTATAGCTCTGTCTTACTGGACTCTAACTCCTCGTTCGTTAAGGACGAGTTAAGTGTTTTTTTCCCTAACTTCTGTCGCCAACTCTGAGCAAGTAAACCCGTCAAATCTTTTATTAAACATAAACTTCTGCGAGGAGTTTTGCTCAAACTTTCGAGGTATGAACCGCGAATGTAGTCGTACATCTGGAGTGAATTAAAGAATTCATCTGATTGTATTACACGTTTTGCCTGAAAATTTGACAGACGTACATTGTTGTCATAGCTGATGTACACCACAGTAGCGAGGAGGTCCGGTACTCTAATGACCGTCGTTCAGCTCTGCCCTGGTATAAATTACCTTAACACACATTTCATGTTGAGTTACAGCCATGGACTTTTATTTTACTCCTAGATTCTGTGACTGTTGAAATTTTTCTTTGCACCCACGTTCTTCGACTATCAATTTGAAAGGCTTTCAATGCCCCTTGTAGTTTTACATGTGTTCCTGCAAGTCTTTCTGTTTGCCTCTTATGTTTCTCTATTGACTTTTAGCTCAGGTGATGTATCCGTATCGCAATATTTCATGATCCTGCATCGAAGCGAATAACTCTGCTCCCCTTTAAATATCGCACGACTCCTACTTGGTCGTGCGCGTGACGCATATTAATTTGAACTTCATGTTTTTTTGTCGACTTTCGATCCTTTTTGTGGGCTTCAAAGGCGGGCTTCCCTCCTGCGTCCGACAGCAGCAGCTTGTTTTTGAGGCCGAGTTCTTCTTAGCTGTCCTTTTTGAAACTCAAAGCCTGTCGTCTCTCTGTGAAATTTCTGAAGTTCAATTTGCAGCAAATATATTATGAAGCGCTAACTCACGGTCGTGCGAGTGAGACTTAGTCGTGTGGGATTAAATTTCGAGAAAATATTGAAATGATTAATTTTGTCGTACAAGCAGCTCGTGAATTACAGTACAAAACGTATTCTCAGACATGCCGAACGCTAGTATAATGAAGCGCCTCGACTGCTTAGCTCTTTTAATACAAAATGCATTTGTCGTCTTTGCCGTTCTACGCTGAGTTATACATAATTAATGAAGTAGAAGTTGCTCAAGTACGTACAGTAAATGGAGCACAAGTAATTGCTCGCTTTAAAATTCATACTTCTAGGTAGACTGCATACTTGAAACTCCAACAAAACATAAATTCTATTTAAAAAAATGAAATTGAGAAACAAAGTACAAAACTCCACGAGTAAACGACTTCATATCAACTCAAATCATAAATGGTGCTTGACACAAGTATTCAACAATTTCTGTGAAACAAGTTTCACTCGACAATTATGGTGTTTTTCCGGTCAAATCGTATCTGAATTACGTGTAGAACATTCTAGGGGCTTCTTTAAGAAAAATCGACTTAAATTGAGGGTAGAATTTGACTGTTATCCGCTGATGAGCTGTCGTAGCATCCAATGACGTAAAAGATGTCATGCAAATATCTACGGCAGCGAATAGTGCAGCTCCATTCTCAAGGAATATCATGCAGAAAAATTTCTATGCAAGTTCAAGTGCCATACTCTACCTTTGGTTCAATTATTCGTAAGTGTAAGGAATATGGCTTCTCTGGTAAACTTGCCAATGTTAGGTGTTTCTCAGAAGATTGATTTTCGGTCTCGTCGGGTTCTGACGAGGAAGAACAAAATCATCCCATAATGATTCGCAAAGTTTTAAACTGATCTAGAATCCGCTGGAACGAAAGGGAATGGAAGAACCATTAGTAGAGAACTTCACAGCAATGGAGTTGTTTTGATGCAGGAGCGTTTTGATGCAGGAGCGTTTTGATGCAGGTGCGTTTTGGTGCATGAGCGTTTTGATGCAAGAGCGTTTTGATACAAGAGCGTTTTGATACAGGAGCGTTTTTATGCAGGAGCGCTTTAATGCAAGAGCGTTTTAATGCAAGAGCATTTTGATGCAAGAGCGTTTTGATGCAAGAGCGTTTAGATGCAAGAGCGTTTTGATGCAAGAGCGTTTTGATGCAAGAGCGTTTTGATGCAAGAGCGTTTTGATGCAAGAGCGTTTTGATGCAAGAGCGTTTTGATGCAAGAGCGTTTTGATGCAAGAGCGTTTTGATGCAAGAGCGTTTTGATGCAAGAGCGTTTTGATGCAGGAGCGTTTTGATGCAGGAGCGTTTTCTAGTTTCCTCTGTGCATACTTTAACTCTAATGGGAGTATACCTCAGGAAAGCCATCAGCTCTCTCACTGGAACGGGTACCAGAGAGACATTTGTGCATGCGGGTATGTTCCTAGAAACGGCGGTTTTGATGGTGGCGGGATTTCGAAATTGTGTCTGTGACTGTACATTATGTAGTACGTGGGGAGTCAAAAACATTAACCCCTTTTTATTTTATTCACTGCACTTGGTGTTTGGCATCATGATTACCTATTTTCTTATTAATCTGGTTTAAAATCTTTCAGCACTATTTGAAATATTACAAAATTTTAAGAGGGGGTAATTTGGATGCAAAATACTGAAAATTAAAACAGGTTCATTGTTTTTGACTCACTCTTTACAGTTAATTGGTAGAATTTTTTAGTTCAGCAACTTGAATGTTATTTTTGGTGAAATGACAACCTATCTCACGTGAACAACATGTAGCTAGAAATACTTACTGTACATGCTGATTGTCATCACTCGTACATATCATTCGGTCGAATTTGATTGTGTGCATTTATTTCCTCTATATTTGGGAACTGTGCAACCTCCCAATCTCTAAATTCTTCTCTAAACATTCACGTCTATTTTATGATTATTCACTTCTACTTTATAATTATTCACTCCTATTTTCTGATCATTCACACCTATTTTATCATTACTCGCTCGTCTCCCCCTGTTCTACAAGGGTGCCCTGACACGGATGATCCTCTAGTGTATCTTACAAAATTCGCGATTATCGGTGATAGGGCTGCAGCCTTGCGCTTCGCTTGGGGTTGAATGTTGGCACTAGCGTCCCCCTGCTGCCAAAAATGACCGTAAATCTCGTGCGAAATGATGCAATTTTCTGTGTCACTGATCCGAACCGTCTTTACTGACGCATCTTGCTGAATAGGAATACGTATCCGAAAATTTGGACCCGTGAATTGTCTTCTTTATCATTCTTTCAGTGAGAAATAAATGGTTACTCTCAAAAAAATATAGGAATAAACTTGGTGCATTATTATTGTGGGCTCCGTGGCGTACTGGTAGCGTGATGGCCTCGTAACCACCCAACGGTAAAACGTGTTGGAATTAATAAAGGTTCTCTTATTATGTAGCACAAATTACTTGTCTTAGTCTGTGTACCTGTACGACTGCAGCTACCAGTCGGCAACGTACTGTAGCTGTGCACCACAATAGCAGCCACGCTTGAAATTGAGGGATTAGTCTTGTAGTAATTTTGCCTTTATTTTATTTTTGCGTCAGTTTAGGACGGAAGTAATGTAAAAATTTTGTGCTTCATGTTTTAGACTACATGTAGTATGGGTTAGGGGCGGGTTGACATGCGTTAGGAATGCTCTGAAGTACAATTATAGTTACTCTTTACATAGTGCAAATATTTTCATTATATTGCTTTATATAAAGCTGGCATTATATTTCCAGCTTTATCCACCACTAATCGTAATATCTTACGATCCCACTAAACATCCTTTACTCATTTTCTCATTCATAATTCCCCATCCCTTCCTCCACCACTATCTTCATGCAAGCTCCAGCTCCCATGGCAAGCTACCACGCGCTCAAATGTATACTAAATCGGATAGTTTTGTATCGTCTTTGGGTCGTTGGTTTCTTTAACGCGGTTAAAATATCGATTTAGAGGTCACAAGGGGGAAAAGCGTTATAATTGTATCTATTGCTGGAGAATTGATGGCCTCCTTTGTTGACATACTTTGCATTTGCGTATTCTATTGAACTCGAACTTTTCTATTGCTATAACCATGGGATTTTTTGTGCATTATACAATAAAAATTATAATGCAAACCCATAGGATTATAAAGTGTTTCGCGTGCCTCGACTTCTTCCTAGTGTTTAACTTCCTAATTTATTTGAAAATTTTCCGTGCAGTTCGCAAGACCGCTTTTTCGGGACGACGTCATTAATTCGCAGGTAGCTTTACAATGTTTTTTTTCATTTGATGTTTGCTTCGTCTTTTCCTGTATTTACAGTTACTGCTTATTGAGGCAGCGTGTCATGCAGTCAGTATTCTTTGTAGCTTCTGTTTTTACATTTCGTATGTATAGGTTGCGGTAGACGTCCTCGGATACAGGAGGTACCCTCCTCCTGTGAATCGAGAAAACATTTCCAGAAAGATGAGCTTTTCTTGCAACAAGACGGTGCCGTTTCGCATCCTTCTAAACAAAATCAAGAATTTAGTCTATCTAATGTTACCCAAGTCTGTACTAAAGGAAATATGGCCTTCATATCACTCCGTCATCAATCCCCTGAAATTCAGGATTTGCATGCTGAAGGCTGATGCCAGCGCATCGCCCCGTGCCACTGTTGACGATTTCAAAATGTCCTGAAGAAGGCAAGGGACAAATTCTGGCGAACTTGTGTACACCGATAGAAAGTTTCAGAGGGAAACTCCCGAGAATAATCTGACAAAAAAAGGCCACGCTAAAAAAAATACCCCAAGATTTTTCATGATACTATAAGTTACACGCAATAATTATCAAACTTTTCTTTCCCTGTTCCATTATCATCAAAATATTTAGAATTAATATAATCCAAGAATTTCCTCCATGGCCTGTTATAGTGTTACTCCTTTATTTAACATTTACATCATATTTAATGTGACAGCTTTAATATTCAACGTCTGAACTGATTGGGATTCGTCTTATCAGTATTAACCACACTTCTTCTCTTATTTGCTCTTCATACTTACTGCAGCTCTATCTGTATTTATCATCAATATATGTTGCTATTTATCGAGTATTTCCTATTAGCATTTACTACTACTTGCAATTGTACGTATTATTTTTATGTTGCTTAATAACTACTTATAGTTATAGTTCATATTTTACGGGGTGCCTTTAGTATTTACCATCTGCGTATCTACTTTTCTTTCTAAATTCCCTCTAACCATGGTACTTCTGCTGTCGAGTATAAATACAATGAAGTGGAACAAGACGCAATTTTTTTATTTCAAGATATTCATTGAATTTGCATAACTATGAGAGCTACCCAAAGTATTCGATCAATACCAACGACCATAGCTGAGGCACAAAGATGTAATATTTGTTGGATATATGGAATTTGTATGCAATTCAACACAATGTATTTTGGAAAAAGTATTTGGACTCTTGAAAGAAATTTATTTGATATTTGGTTGCACCACCTCCAATCCCTACTTCAGCTCTTAGGCGATTACTGTAGGTTTCACGAAATCCTGGCGAGATTTGCCTGAAATTCTTGCCCGTTCTTTTTTGGCAAACACCTTCAATTCGCTGAAGCTGGTCGATCGTCTGACGCGAATCTGACTATAGAGTTTTTTCAATCAATTTTCCAGCGAATTCAAATCCCTTGATCGACTAGGTCATTGGCTTTGTTGCTTTGGAATCCTTCACGAATTACCTTGGAGGTTTGCTTAGGATCATTGTCTTGTTGAGACAGCCATTCAAATTCAGGATTCAATTTCTACGCACATTTTTGCAAATTATCATCTATAGTTTGACTATATTTGGCTGAATCTATAGTTCCTTCTATTATTTTCATTTGACATGTACAATTAAATTAAAAGCATCCCCATACCATAATGCTGCCACCAGTATGTTTCACAGTTGAGATTGTGTTCTGAGTGTAAAGTTTCATCTCTTCTCCAAAGATGCGTTACATCTTTATGGCCATGAAGTTCAAGCTTGCTTCCATAAGTCAACAAAACTTGTTTCAAAAAATAATCATCTGCTCCAAGTATACTTTTGCGAAGTGCCATCTTGATTTTATGCGGCATTTCTTCAGTAATGAGGCCTTGCGAAGCCTAATATTAGTTCCCGCCGCTGAAGTTCATTATTAATGGTTTTCTTGCAGAAACGTGTTCTAGCCGCTCTAAGATCTATTTGATGTTCATCTCATGTGATAAAAGGATTATTTTGAGCTTTACGGGACATGTTTCGTGGAGTTCTCATTGAAATATTCCGAGGTCACCAAATATTAGAATAGTTTTAATGGTCTCAGTCGTCCACTTCTTCACAATGTAACCCTTAAAGAGACATTTAGGATTTTAAAATAGCTCATTTTCTGCAATGTGTGCAGAAATTATACGATCCTTCGATCTTTTTAGAACTTCTTTACGTTTGCATCTTGGATTGCTTTTAGACGGGCTTTTAATGTAAAACTAACTCAAAAATCTCCTACATCACTTAAAATTTAAGTTTTCCTAGATGCTTTGGTATATTTAGCAGTCAAAACTTGCAAAATTCACGTAGTTGAAACTTGTTTTAAATGGTTTCCAAATACTTTTTCCAGTATGAATTTGACTAAAAAATGTTTAACTTTGTTGTTTAAATAAATGATGCTCTGTGGTGATGCTCTGTCAATGTATGTTTTTGCTCGTTATGTAAGTTTCAAGGTTTAATATCTTCAGAAACCACTATTGAATGATTATAATTATTTTAACCGTCCAAACACTTGTTTCACTTCACCGTCTGTGTCCATTGTTTCCCCTCGTATCATCAAGGTGACTTAGAAGGACGTCATTGACAGCGAAGGCTGTGTTCGTTTCTATTTGTTAGTTTTTCCTTTGTTTTCCTTCAGTTGAGTTCTTTTTAATTTTCATCTTTTTTCAATAATTTGTCCGTAATTTAGATGCTCAATTTCATTTTCGTTTTTATTCCTCATTCCCTGACTCGCTGCCTGCAGGTAACAGACCTTGCCTCTCTCCTCCATTTGAGTTCTTGCATAAGCGATCGCTGGAACGGTTAGTGAGGTTTTGGCACCACTTGCGCAGTAACACTGTAATCAATTAAACAAATACAACTCTAGGTTTCAAAATACTTCTTCGACGATACCAACAGTCGCGATTGAGAGATGAGGAGCACATAAATCTCTATTCTTTGTCTGTTTGAGCGATTATTGCTGTTGAAATTGTCATTCTTCACAGGCGTTTCTGTTCACTGCCCGAACTCGTGAATGTTTCGACGGTTTTGGGCTCCTGCCAAGTTTTGGCCGCTCTGCCAACTCGATTGTTCGTTTTTTGTTTGATTATTTTATTGTTTCGTTGTTCTTGGGTCTTGTTTTATTTGAAACATTGTGAATCCCTGTTCGCAGTCTCCCACACGCATTTAAAGCATCCTTATTCCTGCTTTTCAATTCTTCGCTCTTACTCTCTCCCTTAGTATGGTCATCGTTAACGCCCTCGTCTGCATCCTTGACCTTGCCCCATCTCGTTGCCTGACTGCGCAAACAATCAGATGCCGGAGGCAATACTAAAATAACCCTTAGTCTTATTTATTTTCATGGCTTACGCGTGGAATTTCGTTCGTTTTTAATATCATACGTATTAGATACACCCACCTGTGCATGCTCTTTTGTAATGCTTCAGTTTGACTATAGTAAAATTGAATAAAAAATCAACAATTTTAAATCTTTAAATCGGCAGAATCAGCGCAAGTTAAATTTCTCCGTCTTTTTTAAATCCGCATTGCAATGTCTACCCCTGAGGCTGATGCAAAGGGCCTCACGATTCGACCGAGTGCCACGTCACTCGCAGGCTTCCATGATAGGTCGAAATATTTGGCGAAATTTGTGAACTTCACAAATGCATCGGTGCACACCTGGCAAGTACACGTACGTGTTTGACAAGTTTACGTGAAGGTAAACAACAATTGTACCTAAGCCTATGCGACATGAAAACCATTTACAGATCCATACCGAGTGTGTCCGATAGCCTTACCTGCAGAAATATATGGGTGCACATTGGACACCTAGGATATACCTAGCCTTATCTCCATGTACTGCACGTAACGCTCTTAATTGGACCGGTTTAGTCGAGTCCAATTGAGCAGCTTGTTCCAATTAAATGCTAACGAGTTCACCATTCGATGTTAAAAATTGTATTTCAAAGTGTATCGAATCATCTTTTCGAATGCGATTTTTTTTTTAACAAATATTACGATAGAACCTGGGGTATCTATATTAGTGTCTAAATTAGACGTTGAAATTGAAGTCGTCCCAATTATGTAGAAGCTTTGCCTTCATAACAGATGTTAACTTCAGCATGGATCTTTTATCGACGCCATCAAAACTTTACCGGAGAGGGCAACAGATCTTAACGCCAGACACATACTTGAGCGTACATCGAAGTCAGACCGAAGAGGTAAATAGTGCTTTGCATCTTTGAAGTCCAGGTGTAAGTCTTAGCTTAAAGAAGTCATGCTCCGTTGTTAATTCACGCGGCGACCACGGCATACTAAATGTGTATGGCACTCACCGTATCTCGCGACTTCAATGTACTGGCCTCTGCTTCAGCAACGTCATCTGAACTATTCCTATGTGAAGGGATTGAAGCTAGTGTCTTAAGACATGCTACATATTGCATGAAGCTCCCTTGTGGCAACAGTGGTAGTGAAATCTCCTTACAAATGATCATGCTTGAGTTATTCCAATGTTCCCTGAATTTCCTATTTCCCAAATTGAGGAGCTCGCTACCTATTCGCTGTCGCTGTGTGTGGACAAACTATATTCACTTCACACACGGCTCATATGTTGTGCATGTGTCCCATAGATTGAAGGACTTGTTCTGCTGCAACGCACACATTCAAGTACTGGAACGATCTCTGCTTCTGTTCGAAATGAGACTCGATCGTGTTTCTTCTGTCTAGGCTTACGGGTTTTACTTCCGTGTCTTATTAAAAAGGTTGTTGATAATGGAAATGCGAGCGCCTTTATCAATGTGCTTCTCGTGCGCAAAAATATTCGTCACAATGTTTGCGGGAAAGTTCATAGTGTAGGAAATATCTGTAGGTTTATATGAGGAAATTTCTTGTCACATCGCTTTGACATCTTGCTTTGCCTGCTTAGCTCAAAAGCATCGAAATTTTGTTTCTTCAGATCCTCGCCCGCGATTAAAGATAGATAGAGTTTGCAGTTATTGTGTTTTTCCGTACGTGCAAGACGTATTTCCATATAGGGGAGCTTGTTTTTTTGCGTCCGCGTCAGCAGCCTACGCTGGGCTTCGCATGCATCACTTTTTACATTACCGCGTAGTTATCATAACCATTTTTTCGTAATCACAAGTGGAAATTTACCTGAATCAGAGCTCTAAAATGATGTTCAATATAGAGTACTCTATGTTTGATTGCTGTCTCTTAGAGTTTCCACGGAAAAGTCTAAAGGACAGCTATCTCTGAGTTAGTTTTTTCAACGTTACGAAAAATGGCACTTATTGTGGGCAAAGTGTCTTTTACATACTTCCCTTGTTCCAATCCGTGGGAAAAAAGCATCTGAATGAGATCCATTTCGTGCATCTGTAACTTTTTCGTACTTCGCTTCGTACTTTTGGGTGGGAATTTGGCCTGATTACGTGCGATGTCCGCCCTGCAACTCTCGCTGGCTTACCCCCACCACTTGGCCCTGCAAGGACCACTAAGGGGACCACTAAGGGGACCATTAAGGGAACGACTAAGGCTATATTGAACCGTTTTTCATGAGGCTGTAGCCAGCTTTTCCTGCGAAACTATCTGAAGTCTCATTGCAAATAAACATAAGGCTGCAGTATAGCTCTTCAGAACACGAAACCCACAGCAGTCTCATTGTAAAAGATAAAAAGCTGCAGCTAGCTCCGTACGAAACTAGCTGCAGTCTCATTGCAAATAGACATGAGGCTGCTGCGAACTTTTGATCAAATCCTAGCTATTGTCTTATTGTAGATGTCCTTCATTTGGGCGTTATAGGGTCAATGTTACAAGTTTCTTGTCTCGAGCCTAGACTTTTTGAGCGCGAAAGCGACATGAGAAATTTAGAAACCAACCTACTTTTTCACTCATTTTAGTGGTAGCTTTTCAACCCATCAGACGTATCTCTATCACGTTGCTATCGTGTCAAAAGCATGGCTTGCTTTTCGCACTCCATTTTTTTTTTGCCCTTCGTTAGTCACCTAAGGTAACGTATTACCCTTGAGTCTTTATGAACGAATTTTTTTAGTGCCTGCCGTTCACACAAAATCAGCGTTGTTATATCACTGTAACTCCCTATATTATTAAAATCTCATCGTGCGCCGAATTGTTAATTCCATTAATAATGTTCGCGTATGATACGCCCCTGGTGACTAAAAATGAGTTAACTCATTTTCTTACCCGAGCACCTGTCATGAATGTAACTAACTCCGTCTTTCTAGTTTGATGAACAAAATTTTAACATATAAATCCAATGTTGTTGCGACAAATGAAAACCAAAATTTATCAATGTATACCAGTATTATAATTTCCTGCTGCAGATTAATTTGATTTTTATCAATAATAGTAAATTTACAGATTTGCATTCGTTATTAGATTCTTCCTCGATAACCATTTTAAGTAAAAATATTTCCTCGTAGTTTCTATTATATGACAAGTATTCGATTCTAATTACAGCCTATTGTAGAGTCTTGTGTGCAATGTTACTTAAGCGGACATGTGTGCCCTCAATGGAGAGACTCATACGGGGATTCAAGATTACTTAGGTAAACAAAATTTTCTCCTAAAAATCACAGTCAGATTTTAATGACAGACGCGTTCAGGCACATGGCTAAAAATCGTTATTTTCAACTGCGCTTTGGGAGCGGGATAACTGAAATGCCACTCCATGTGGGAACGATGGGATGCTCTCGTGAGCTTAACCTCTTCATTTCCATAGAAATTACCTGAGTATTTTACCATATTTTCGCCCATGTGTATCATTGATTTTAAATTCCATTCCCGTGACTGTTTGGAGAGCAAATAATACATTGGTATCACGTCTGTGCTCCACATGGTGTACGTTCTGCGTACGATGTATACTCGCGGGTCATCTGCGTTGATGAAGGAGTGCAGTTTTGTTGGAGCGAAATAGTTGGGGATCATGATCCTAAATGTTGCTTTGTATGTATAAACTCGAATTAATTGTGACGCTTCTTCTTAAGTACCTGACATAACGAAACTCATAATTTTTGTAGAATGATGGCTCTCGCCAAGTGATTGCGCAGTTAATCATTTGTTAAAACTTAGGAGCACTCAGCTGTGCTCTGCCGTTGTCATGTGGACACTTGTTTCATTTGGGGAACGTTAACAGAATTTGTGTTTCTTCGTGTGTCCCCCGCACATTTGCGTGGGAACCTCCTCAGGTGTGTACTTCTTGTGCCGAACTGGTTAATTGACTTGCAACATTTCTGCATATTCATTATTCTCTTTTTCAGCAGGTCAGGCCTTGTTCTTTGTTTGTAAGCTACGCTGATATTTAGTGTTTCACCTGATGTTTTGTTTGCTCTAAGGCCACAATTTCCTGTTGCAGCAACCTGCTGGAGAGGCACACGGAGAGCCTGATCAAAGCGGCCAAACTGGGCGACCTCAAGGCCGTGAGTCCGCGTCCATCTTTGTTGGCATTGGCAGCTTCGTTTTTGAGTTTAGGCACCGCAGCGCTTCTTCAGTTCGCTTACCTCTGTTTCCTTCTATTTGATTAGGAGTGTTGCTTGTTGTAGTTTTGTAACTCCATTTTCTATGGTGCTTATTCGAAGTCATTTTTATGGCTTCACCATTTTACGCGTGATAGAAAAATTTCATTAACGAAGTAATTATTGTAAGTACACAATAAAATGAGTAAACAAGCAGGAGCGTAAGTTGCGTTAACCCTAATGTAAGTTTCTTAAACGGCCATTTCAACTTCTCACTAAGTATGGGACACGGAAAGCAAAAACAAAGATGAAATAGAATGGGTAGGGCAGAGGGTAACATTATGAGAAAAAAGAAGTAAAGATAGCAGTGAAATAAAAAGTAACCTTTTATCACTGCCCACACTTGCTAGTTTCCTTGACTGTTGTACTTTTTGTGTTATAGCTACCTAAGAATTGTCATTCAACATTCAAGTAATTCGCACAATAGAGGTTAAACCGCCCTACGTTGCTGCATCAAGAGGTACAAAAAATAAAACCTTGAGCTGGGACAAGACGCGAGTGTGTTGCTCCTTCTGTGCAGTTGTGCGCCCGATCACTCCCGCTCAAACACCTCCCTGCAACGCTCATTTCCAGTCAATTTCATTGGTAAAATTTCAAGTTAACATTAACTCTACTTCTCAGTATTATTCGGCTCTTTTTGTAGTTCTTCGGTGCTGTTTTTTCCGATTTTTTTCACTTATCTGCGAAAATCTCGTGAGGGATTTATTTTTGTTTCGTTAATAAATATCATGCGTCATTTTCTTCTCTATTACCCTGATAAATCTGGGAGATTTCTTATCTCTCATACTTTCGAATTACCACCCACAACAATCATAATCTATTAACTCTTCTCGAATGAACGCTTCGTTCAATGTGAGCATCTTGAACAAAGTTTCTACCCTTGCTGACTTCGAACCCGTGTCAATTGCCCGTGATGTCGGCAGGTGAAGGAGATCCACAGCGCCGGCTACTCTCTGCTCAGCATCGACGCCGTAGGCATGACGGCCCTGCACCACTCGGCCAAGCTCGGCCACAAGGGCGTCGTCCACTACCTCATCGCCTCAGCGCCTCAGTCGCTGCTAGACATGACCGACACCGAGAAGTGAGGCTTACTCTAAAAACCTATTGACTGCCTCAAGAATGTTGATAGTTTTTCATCTCGGTATGGTCTGCACTACGTATTTTTTAATAGCCTCGGTTTCTAACCATCGTATTTCTCTTGATCCGTTAACCTCGGTTGAACTCATTGCTGTGGGTGATATTAATGCCGTAGGATCTTAGTTTGATTTATTATCTAATAGTCTTTTTTGTTCAAGAGCAAAATTATTTTGGCCCATTTCCCTCGTATTAACTTGCTGCTTTCGGCTCCATGACTTTGTGGACGATATCAATGCCTTTAGATCTTCGATTTATGGTGTATTTGCCTCGATTCCTCAAAATCCTATTCCTATTAGCCCATTTCCCTTCAATGAAATAATCTATATTGTTCGAGAGAATGTAAGTGAAGGCACTCATTAAGGATTAGTCTCGGCTCCCTTAACTTCTTTGAGCCGAAATGGGTAAGTTAAGCAGTATGATAGTGATGTGGGTAGAGCACGGTGTTCAGTATGCTATGAAGGTTGCATTGTGGAGAGCGACAGTGTGTTTAAAATACGGCATGAGATGCGCCGCGGCATTGCAGTGATTGCTGCGCGTTCCTGCACCAGTGAATAATTAACATGTTTCTGGCTTAGCCCCTGACAATAAGTTTGCTAATTGTAACCCGTAGGTATTGAGTTGCATCATTTCTCTATTCGACTTCTTAAGGCTTTTACATATATCCTGGAGTGATTTCTATTCAGAACATAACTAATATTGCTGATGTTATAGCATTGATTTTACCTATCGATATGCTTGATCTTTTTATTAAGATACCAGTAACACTTTACCTCATCACCATATTATCCCACTCTATGCTCGCTATGATACTCGTTAGAAAAAACTGTTGTAACTATAAATGTCACGGAGAATTTCCTGATGTAAAAGGGCGTGCTGCACGCTCCTTCCTCTGGAGAAAGAGGCAAGGGAGCCGCTGCTGTACCAGACAGAGAGCCGTCTTTCAGTGTACCTAAGGTTAATACTCGTATTTAGACGGTCTTTAGGATTTGTCTCCATTATGTACTATTTCAGAGCTACTGAGAAAGGCAGAAACGATAGCTAACTTGTATTCCTACGATGGCATGCGCAAAAATGAAGTTCAATTTAGCCATACAATATTAAGATCTATTAAAATATGTTTTAAATCACAATGCTTGTATAAATCTTTCATGTATTGAATGTTCAGCAGCAAGCTAGGGGATTTATAGAGTTATCGTTTTCTTTCATTTTGATCATTGATCTTTTATTTATATACAGGGGGTGACCCAAAAGTAAGGTACCCTCACTGATATCGGTAGCACTGATACGGTAACAAATGTTTAGGGCACAGTTTCATGGAAGGGTACCTCACTTTTGGGCCACCCTGTGCACACGATCGTGTAATTAATGTCATCAGCCCCTTTTGTATAATTTCTGTACATGATATAACAAGTCTGAAGTCTTGCTGACTTCTCAGTATTCCAATGTTTGTAGAATAATCTCTCTGCTGCGTGGTTCCGCCACAACCTTAGCTAATTTCCCATAGGTATAACAGACCTTAACTAATTTACAGTAGGTATTACACACTGTAGCTAATTTACCCTAGGTATTATAGACCGCAGCTAATTTACCCTAGGTATTACACACTTTAGCTAATTTACCCTAGGTATTACAGACCGTAGCTAATTTACCCTAGGTATTACAGACCGCAGCTAATTAACCCTAGGTCTTACAGACCGTACCTAATTTAGCCTACGCATTACAGAGGCCAGTCTGCCCTCCACATGGCAGCAGCGAACGGCCGTCGCAATGTGTGTTGCATGTTGGTGGCCGCTGGGGCTGCGCTGTCCATCAAAGACCTCCAAGGACAAACTCCACAAACCCTCGCCAGAAGAGCAGAAGATGACGAGCTCGCTCAGTACCTCGAAAGTAAGTGCGTCATAGCTGATCGTCACGGCGATCCGCCTGCGTTCAGCCCGCCGTGCAATTCGTCTGGCCTTGATGCGAATTATGTTGCTCGTGTCACGCATCATCCAACTGCATTGAACCTACTTGAGGCTGCTGGTGATAGGAATGACCCTTCAGCTTGTTCTCCGTGTAATCTAACTAGCAATGAATCTGATGGTTTCTCCATCAATTTGCCCACCAGAGAGCGATTTGTCAGAAATGCGAATCGTTTACTTACGAGTCAACGAAACGAGCGAGTGCATGATAACCTTATACCTGATGGCAGTGAAAATGGCTCTAGTTGGTCTGTATCAAGGGGCTTCTGGACTCCGATTACAATAACTGGTGACGGCTATTCATCACAAAGAGGTGGAAGTGGTCCTTCTTCTCCTACTGTAAGGAGTAGCGATCCATGTTCTCCTGTTTTAAAGACTAGTGGCCCTCCTACTCCTACATTCAGGAGAAGTGATCCATCTTCTCCGATTCTATGGCGAAGTGGTATTCATTCTCCCTCTGTCGAGAGAAAAATGCCTTCATCTTCTACTCCTAAATTATGTCGAAAATCAGGAAAGTTTACTTATACGGTAACTGAGGTGAGAGACTTCGATGAATTTGACGTGGAGAAATCTTTCGATGAAGATGATGAACTGCACGATTTTACGACCAGCTCGAGTTCTTCCGAAGAACAGATCAATTATGGTTTTCCTGACCGATCGGAGAATGAGAGCATTTCTTTGGACGTTCAGGCTGTGTACCAGAAGCTGTCGTCACAGTTTTCTGACTACGCAGCTGAATCGAGCTCATCAGCCGACGGCTCTTCTTTTGATGTTGGTCCTGCTTCAGATGTTGTTCCAACCTGTGCCCAACCGACCGTAGTTAGTAGCAGAAATCATGTCCCCGTTGAGCAAACATTTAGCAATAATTCTTCTAACCTTTTTGTGAATTCTACCACTTCTGTTCTTGTACACAGTACAGATGATGATTCTGTGGCACCCGTCCATTCCCGTAAGCCTTCTCTTGGCCGCCAGAAGTCTTTGCAAACGAATAGAGCTAACTCACCTGTTTCAAGTGTGCAAAGTTCATCTGTGGCAATGTTGAACTCGCCGGTAATAAATACGGAAGACGTTCCCGTCATAGGTGTTGAAAATCCCCGTGCATCAACCCCTTCAAATTTACCTCCATGTAACATTAGTTCATTTGGCCAATATTCAGTCTGCCCCGAGGCTGAGTTCATTGACTGTCCTGAATGTCGAGCAGAATGTTCTGCAACTTGTGGTTACATAAATCCCTTAGCGTTTGATTCCTCTCATGTGTATGAAGGAAGTTACCAAGAACCTTATCTTGCTAGCCACAGCTCTTTGGATCTTGTTCCTGGCATTGGCCTGGATCTAGAAGGAAGTTCTGGTAGTGGAGGTAAGGGAGTCAAGCAAAGTATTGCTCCTGTTCACTCCCGGTCATTTAGATCTATCTTATCCAAACGAAAAGCTCGGAAATCTGAGTCGACCCGTTCAGGTAAGCCCGCTGCCGTTCCCTCGTCCAGGATCACACAGAGCTTGCGATCGTCACATTCCCTTCGAGTCACGAAATCTGCTACCGTATCGAGATCAGTCGGGGGATCTCTGAGGTCTTCATGGGGATCTTACAAGTTCGGTACGGGATCCAGTTTATCCTCTTTACCTATTGCGAAACCCCTCCGTGTTCCAACCCCTGTGGCTCCAGTTCTAAGTTTCCCTTTGTCAACTGCGACTCAAGCAGGGTCAGTTGTTCTAGCCTTGGCTGCGTCCCATGCTTCGAGTCTGGCCCTTGGCCACCCGACTGTGAGAAAATTGCCCTTTATTACACCTGCTGCCGTGCGACAGGCACAGATATTCACGCAGGCCTTAGCCGAAGCTATTTTGGAGGAAGGGCTAAAACTCAGGAACCCTCGCACAAGATCTTTGAGGGACAGTCGGTATCGTAAGGACAAACGGGTCAAAGTCGAAAGACTCATTTGATACTGGTTTATTCACTAACATGTCGACAGTGAGTGCAATTTGCATCATGAGATAGGAAGCGTAATCGAAAGCTCGAAAACTCTCTCGATACTTACAAAATAATAGTTTCAGACCGTATAATTTGCTGGCACTTATCGAAACCCGTAAAATATGTTTGATGGTAACATCGATTAAAAAGCACGAGCAGGTTATAAATGGAGAAAAGAGTTTTTTACAGAAAAAAAGTTCATCGCTTTGGTCGTACAATTGGTTTTCAAATGATAATCAATTGCTTAATTTGATGCGTATTTAAATTTTTTTATGTAGTTCCAGTCCAGGACTTACCTATGTAGTCAATGTATTATTGAAGAATGTTATCTACGTGATGTACTCGTGTGATTACGAGTATACTTTGAGAACATTAACATTCTTTGAAATGAAACACCTTTGAATTTTAAATTGTAATGTGAGAAGTTCAAGTAATTTATGTTAAAATTATAGGTATTGTAATCTCTACGTATAAGAAAACAGTTAATTTGAGTTCAAGGACTCGTAGCTATTGCGTATTTAGCGGTTAAAAAACGGAAATATGTAAAGGAAGTTTTGCTTACACACGCTCTGTTAAAGCTAACTGCGCAAGTCTGGTTGACTGATGTTTCCTCTTCTACGCTAAATGGTGAAGGATTAGGTGGGAGTGTTAAAAGTAATTAAGCTGTCAAAACATCTGAAAATAAAACTATACCTGCAAAATATGAAAGTGTGTAGTGACGGTGCCGTTGAGATATTACTTCAATTCATGATTTCGCAATTTCACTCCTTGGGAAGAAATAAAATCTTCAAGGAAATATCATGAAACTTCCATTGCATCCCATTAAGGAAATGCACCAGGGAAGACCAAACCAAGTACGGAATAGAAATAACACAAAAAAACAAGATTTATGAATTAAAAATTTTCAATTCACTGATTATAACCCGTCGCAATTAATATTAGAATATTATAATGCCTCCCTCAACATTTCGGCTTAAAATAAAGCTATCGATATCGTTCAAAATTTTCCTGTTTTTTTTCTACGATTGTTTAGCTTTCTGGTGAAGTGCATGGCAACTTGAAGCACTGCATGGCGCCGAGTATCACTGGGAGCGCTGCATGGCGCCGGGTATCACTGGGAGCGCTGCATGGCGCCGGGTATCACTAGGAGCGCTGCATGGCACCGGGTATCACTGGGAGCGCTGCATGGCGCCGGGTATCACTATGCATTCATGCATGAAACTCCTTGTATTTTCACGCAAAATTCAATAATTACAAAAAGATCTTTTTGATAACTTTGTTGTCGTTTTCTAGTACATAGACGTACATTATCTTGAGCCTTCATTTACGTTCGAGGACAAAGAATCCAAAAAATTCCAACGATATTCTGATGTACAATTTCTCCTTTCGATTCAACAGTGCTCTCAGCCTTTCTTCAATGTAACCCCTAAGCATTTCTTATGCATAATTATTCATTATTTTTTACTCACATTTTTCATAAGGTATACATAGGTTGCATTTTGGGGCCTACTCTCGCTTTTCTCAACCCCTCCCCCTCCCCCCTCCCCCTCCGACGATAGGGGAACCCAAACCTCAAAGTATAAGGAGACTCTGTTGCTGCAGGAGGAGCAGCGGCACATTCGTAACCCCCTTTCACGAATTTAATTTTCAATATTTCATTTTCTTCCGAGGAGATTAGTTGAATTGGTTTATTTCATTGACTGGCCTGTCGGTGTTATAAGAAAATGGTGGATGGTATAATTGCTTTACTAGTGTCTCGACTCTCTTGTTGCATTCTCAACTTTTTCGAGTGCCTGCGTGGTTATTTGCATGCGTTGTTGGTGCATGTCCCTCTTGAGTCACTTATTCTTCGGTCATTCTGTTGCAGACTTTTTCTTGTGCGTTCTTCTTAATTCTTAATTAACCCTCTACTAATCTCATTCCACTAGCAAACGATATTACTCTGTTGTTTTTATCCGAGGTTAAAATTCTTAATAATTAAAGACTGCAGGTATTTCCCAATTCAAGTCGGTAAGAATAATTTAGTTGGTGCAGTAACTTCAAGTATAGAAGTCATGGTGATATTAACTGTTGAACAGAGAATTCATTTATGTATTATTCAACGTAAAGGATGATCAAGGTGAGAATAATTTCATTCTTGAATAATTAAGCAAGCGAGTGATTATTTGATGCTAGTTAATTCATCCTATAGTTAATGAATGACGCTTATGTTCTTCACCTTGGTGGTACGCTATCTTGACAATTTAAAGTCAGCAGTTTTCCTGGCAAACAATTAATAGGTAGTTGATTTTTATTGCAATGATAACTCATGACAAATGGGGCATCAATTCGGAGGGAGTTTTCAAATAGAATAAGCAAGCCGTCCGGCCTCGAATTCCTGCTAAGAGAAGCGACCAGTTCTGTGAGGCCTCGACGCGTCCTAAACTTCGCGTGAACGTTTACCCAGGGTTAACTTTTTCGTCGGAGTATCTAAAATTATCTGTAATTTTGGCTACCTAAGTATTTATATTTATTTCAATGTTTTACACATTATCGATGGGGCAGCAAAGATGTTCGACTGTGTGATCGTGATTCAACTGTTTCACGCAACTACCTTGACGTTAACGACTTCATTTTGTAATTTCATCTTCCCATTTTTATTTATGTTGTCCTATTTCTCGAATGTGCCCTGTTACCATTTACAATTTTTTTCCCACTCCAGCACAACAACGATTCTGTAGCCAGGACGGCCTGAACCAAACCTACGTGCGCTAACCTACGTAAGAAACTAGCTGGCGTGCTGCCAAACCACTTTAAAACCGCTCAATTTGGAGATTTTTATTCACATCGATCAACTGCTTGTTTTTGTTAGTGAAAATGTTGTCTTCCCATGCCATCAGCACTGCAGGGTTAGAGGAAATAAATGGCAGAATTTTGATTTAAAAAGCCTTTGCCTCTTGCTTTACAATCCGGACAACAGAATTCTAAATGAATGAGATTTCTTTTGGATGACTATAACAATCACTGCATTTTTAGGTGGATTTTTGATCGAAAAGTTAACCTCTGAATGAGAGTTCATAAACTACGACGAGATTGCCTCAAAAAGACTGAATTTCATTTGTAAATATCGTCTTCTATTTCTGGAAAATAGAACTCAGAATTTATGAGTTGTTCAAAGTCCTTTCATTCTATTTGAAAATGAAATCACAGTTCAGTATACTCCCAATTTCGGGCTCATGCAACTGGTGTACTAGCCACATTTATGACTGGTAAACTGTAATTGAATATATTTTCTTCCTATTGGACACCCTCCATCTTGCATGGTCTGATCCGAGAATGTTGGTTCTAAGGTGGTTTTCACGCATGTTTAATTCGTTTTAAAGCATACATTTGTTCGTATATACGTGTTTGCTTACAACTGCTCCGTATTTTTTGGCCCCTGGAATCACACGGTACCCAGCACCGCTGTTCAATTAAAAGCGTCAGAAAACGGCTTCAAAGTTTCAAGATCCAAGCAGTGAAGCGTAGAGGGAGGAGTTACCTCAACTTGAATTTATTTTCGACCATTTTACGGCTGTTTTTCTTATGGTACCGTATCATTCTAGAGGCCCCATTTGGTGTTATACTTGTATTTACGTACTCCTCAACAAGTTTTCATTTCATGCTATTGGCATGGTCACTGTGGTGGCGGTAGTCTCAACGTCAAACATTTCTGTTGTTACCATTGTACCTGCACGTGCGGAAGTCTTACATGTATCACTCGTACTTGGCGTTGTTTCTTGATCTTGCTTGTGCTTGTTCATTCGTGTGGTTGGGAATGATAGATAGACTTAATGCATCAGACTTAAGTTACAAGATTTGTCTTTGGTCTATGTAACAATGCACGTCTTAAAGATTAGTTACGTCCTTGAAACCATTTACCATCTTATTTCCTTGAACTTCTATTATCGAGAACAAGATAATGACAGCTCTTTATTCCAAGACGCACTTTGCTTCGATATCTGTTGCTCTATTTTCCATCAGTATTTGGCCTCCTACCTCATTTCAGCGTAGCGTAGAGTACCAGTTGACTATCTGCTTATACACTCTGTCACGGGCTTCCTTTGTTTTTGATCGAATGCGTTGCTTGACGAGACAATATTTGTCGCGTATGCACTTGCCGCCTTTGTAATACTTATGTTATTGCCCTAGCTATATTATTCTTCCTAACTTCGGATAATTCTCAAATGCAGAAATCTTGCTCCTCCTATTTAACTTCGTTGTGCAGTTCTACAAATTGAGATATAATTGAGATCTTGGGATATTTCTTGGGTAACTTCGTAATTACTGTGTTTTTTCCAGATTATAATTGTCGTAACTTTCCTACAAATCGATTTCTTGGTATGGGATATCCTGTCCTTATAAAAAAATCAATAGCTTAGCATCATGAGTTTATTACAGCATTGAAACTTTCCATCTCGAGTCCCAGTATCCGATTAACGTTCCCCGTATTATCGTGCGTGTATCTCGACACTTTTGTTCGTAAGTTACAGCGTATGAATTGGGTACCTTCTCTTTGAAGGCAGCGTTTGCCCTTTTTAGGAAAGCAAATCGCCTGAAAATGTCTTGTGCAACAATGACAGGGTCTTGAAACCTCCGGTGCTAGATTGAAAGATCCCTCTCTTCCGATCGTTCCTAATCTATTTGTGTGATACGATGGCCTACCCGAGATTCATTAGAAAAATCGCGTTTTATTTCTCAGTTAATGATGTTAAGCTTGATTCGTGAACGAAAATAAATGGATAGGCAGACATTTATTCTATCTATACCACATGAGTATTACTTGGAAAAAATATTACGTTTTTTGTGAAAGAAAAATGAATTGGGCGTCCAGATTTGGCGCCAGTACACAGGTCGTGTGTCCGTCCGCTGGAATTGGGTCAGCAGTGCAGACTGTGTACTGATTCTGCCGACCTGTACTGCGCGGTTGCCTCTCTCGATCGCTGCTTCGGGACCATTTACTGTCACCCATCGCGACGATAATTATCAATCTTGATGTACATTTCAACAAAATTCAAGTGACTCGTACATGAAATTGAATCCATATGAAGTAATTAGACATGAATGGTATTCCGTTAAGAGAGAATGTACAGTTTACCAAACGTCAATTAGTCGCATTCAGAATTGGCTGGGTTTTGTAGTTCGATTGTAGCAGTTCAGCAGCAAATGTTTCACCGTTTTCCTTGCCAACATGTTTTTCCGCTCTTATTTTTGGCCAAAACTTACTCTGTTTGGACGCTTCAGCTTTAGTATTATTCAGATTTTCATTGTGCTTTGAACTTGTACATCAACTGATATATCAAAGTCCTTTTCCTGCTACCTTGAATGAAATATTTTACGTCGTGTCGCTTTAGTTTAGTTCTCCCTCCAGCCCCGACTCACTGGCCTCTTTTGAACAGTATTTCTGGTGCCTGCGTTACCATATAAGCGGAGTTTAACAAAAAATAAAAGATGATAAGCGTTGAGGTGGTAAACGAGTTGGATAGGTAAAATTTGTTCTCAAACATGCTCAGGTTTTACTTAGACAAATGCGTTTACTTCTGTCGCTTGACTTCCTTGTGTTATTTAGTGTAGTTACCATGATATTTAACATAAAGCTATTCGAAAATTAAAAGCCATCAACCTTCACGCGTTTCTTCTCATATACCAAGTTAAAAAAATTACGATTTTTCGTAATCTGATATTGATTTAAAGTAGTTTCGCACTGAGGACAGCATCTCATTGTATTTAGTGAACACTTCAGATAATCAACTCGTCATTTGTTTCTCATTAAAGATTTTCCAAGCTGGAAAGTGTCGCGCATAACATTCCTTTTAGGTGCTCTTCACTGCAATGCTCATCACTTTCTATAAATTTATCGTCTTTTATTGTGTCACCTATTTACGCTGTTGTCAAAAGCTTCTTTCTGCAGGTATATATTATTGTACCTATTTCGACGCTTTGCGTGGGTTTTTTTTTTCAAGATATATCAAAATTTTATCCCGGCCTACGTTTGATATATCAGCTTTTTACTTAAAAACTATCGTGTTTTATTCTTCATATCGTATTTCTTGTTTCAACACTTCGCGTAAGTTATTTCAGAGCAGACATTTACCATTTTGAAGCTTCACGGTCCCTATTTATCTACGTTCCGCTAGAAAATGTGTGTTGTTTATCGTTCATCATTTGTACATTGTGCATCAATATTTGAGTGCGGAAAAATCTCTTGTTCGTCATCATTTGTGCGCTGCCTGCCCATGCTTTTCGCTCTCGCTTCCAACATTAACTGATGTACGGTCTATGCGGCGCCTTATGTGGACTGCTCCATACGCTGAGATCTTAAGTACGTATCTTTCGTAACAAACCCTTCCGTTTTCCGGTCTTTCTGAATGTTCTAGTGCCCTTTTGCTCCCTCTGTATATTCCATATTTCCACTCTCCAGTTCTTCATTACCAAACACACAGAGAACTTTTTTCTTGCCAGTTTGTCCTGCATTTCTCCGTGTACTTTCATTATCACTGTTGATAATGTCTCTTTTCAAATTCTGAACGGATTTTTGAGTATTTTTCAAGCAAAATTCTATCAGTGTCGTAAGTTTTGATGTTTACATGTACGTGGGCTCGTTTTTCCAAGTTCATAATTATATTTTTTGGAAAGAAGTAATATTTTTGCACTGCACTTTTATTGGATTTACAGCAAGCTACTGGCATTCTATCCACAATTATATTGAGAAAAAATTGAATAACTTGCAAAATAGCGTCGCCATTTTTTCAACGCTGTTTTTTAAATATTCTCACGATACCTGTACAAAAGTCATTTTGAGATCACAAATTTCGCTTGTTTAGTTACATACCTGAGTGTAATTTTCCCACTAGGTTGAAGCTTACTGTGTATGTATGCCCTTATTCTTATCTTGCTCAGCCAATCAGCGGTCATCTCTGGTGGAGTCTGCTGTCGATCCCGTTCCCTCAAAGACTTCAGTGCTGTACAGAGAGGATCGATGTGTGTTCCCTAGTACGATCAATTAAAAAAAGTGGACCATATTTTGTATAGACGTATGCATATTTTTACGTTCTTTCATCAGTGCAAATCCCCAAATTTCCATGCCTTTACGTACTCCATTCCTGGTCACAACGCATCCCTATTTCGTATTCGTAGGTGTTTCCGACCAAGCTTATACCGAAGTGCCTTCGTCAGAGCGTAGAGCTTAGAAGTCGAGCCTTGCTGAAACGTGAAATATTGTTCTTACCCATCCCTGCTGTAGGGCATAACTCCCTCTGCCATCCCCGTGGCTGAATATGCTCTTTATTTGCTAATTATGACATTCGCATTACCTCCTGCGTTCAGAGACAGGTACGTGTGTGTGTGTACAGATATGCCTCAGGAGATGTGAGGGGATACTGGCTCCAGCAGTCTTGTGTGGCATTCTGTTGCCATGACGCTTGTGCCTGCACAACCATGCCTCACAAATTTGCTATACTCTGTCAAAATTAGCATGCTTTCTATTTTTCACCGCTGTGCCTTGTTTCTCTTCTTCTGAGGAAAGTCGTCTTTTTGGATACGTGATGGGAAACGATACTGTGCACGGCCAATTGTCCTCTTATTTTTCTAGGCACTTTTTTCTGGATCAGAGTGGAAGATCAAAGTTTCTCTAAAACGTAGCACGTTTCGGAAATGATTTCAGAATACAGATAAATCATGAATGTTCTTACCGTTTCTCACTTCCATTCTTCACCCAGTTCTAACTCGGGTATGCACGTGCTAAATTAACTTATTCCCTTGAAATAAGCTTAGAAATCCTGACAATCCTGAGAAATCCTGAGTGAAGCTGAGTTACTGCTCGGTTGGCGCCTCTAGTATGGTCAAGGACACTTGAACAAGGGGCTGACACCTCTCTCTTTTAAAGATCTTCTAAGGGAATTATTGGCTACTACCCTTGCCGAATCAAGCCTTGTTTACTGATTGAATCTTTGAGGTCACTATGCTTTGTAGTATTGTAATAACTTTCCTTATTGCGATTCACTCACAAAAATAATTGTTCCAAACTGACTTCTTATTTGAGTTCGGCTTAACTTCGGTTCTTTCTTTTCCGTGCGCTTGTTGCATCGTTTCGTACTTCCGTACACAGTAGCTCGATTTTGTTGCTCACCTCACGCATGACGGGTTGGGCAAAAAATGAGGAACTAAAATATTGCTGCGCGTTTTGTGCGTATTGTGCTCTCTGCGTTCGTATCTTGAACGCCCCAACTCGGTGTCACTAGCCTTTATCGCGGGCCATTATGAATTCCTATTTTAGGGAACAAGGGGGTTCGTTTTAGTCTACCTTCCTTTTATGACACAAACGTTGGTAAATATTTCAAAAGACCTTCTACTAGTCCCTAGAGTCATGTCTTTTTTCCAGCTCATTTTTTTACTTTTTCTTAGCTTTCGAGTTAAATCCCAGATTACCTTTTCTGATGACGTTTAATATAGCGTAACAATTGTGTAGAAGCTTATAACTTGCTCCTTTCTTTGTTATATTCCATGTTACATTTCCCTTGTGGTTCACGTTTTGAAAACCCTTCAGAATGCTCCCTACTAGTGTACTTCCCGTATTATTTTCTTTTCAACCCTGAAAGTATTTTCATATGAAAAAAATCTTGTACATTGTAATCGTAGTCCATTCACATTGATTTTAAGTACACCTTCTCCCTCCATTTGCTTTTCATAATTTTATCAAATAGAAATTTGCTAAACTTTTCAGTTTATGCATACCAGCGTTTGCTGCATTGTATTTAACCTATTATTTTCAACAAATTCCAAGTATTTAGTCAACATGTAGATTTTATATGAGGCATTTCTTTTAGTAAAGTTCCCATTAATGTGACTGGTTTTGCCGTCGATCCCGTAATTGATACATGTTCGAAGATAGATGGTGCTGCTAACTTTCGCGTAAAGTTGCACATTTATACGATATTGAGTATTTTTTTATTCTACTCAGCATGGTTTGTGTACAGCTCGGTAGACTGTTGAAGCTATTTTTATCGTTCTGAATGACACTTTGCAGTTCTTATTTTGTTAGCAGGTATGCTGGACCTTGAGTTTCAAAAACGAGTAATTTTGTATATTTCAGAAAAGGCTACTGTAGTACACCACATATTCTTTGTTTCAACGTAACACATGGCGTGCAATAACAAGTAACTTAAGGTTCTTGTTACATCGTGACCGAAACCTGTCATTTCACTTCCTGCTTTGTGTACCTAAAGTCGGGAAAAAACGTTGGGCGCTTGCTGTGTTTCTGAGCAACACAAGCTATCATTTCGTGTCACTAATGTTTGTTCATTCGAGTCTCGCCGCTCTTTTTCCATGTAGTTAAAAGCTTAGCCACTGTTGAATTTTGATGAAGTAAAACTGGAAATAAAGAGGGAATTTCGGTCAGTTATGGCACCTGATTATCATTATGGACGCCGAAGCCATAGTCTGTTGAATCGACTAACGTAGAACAACTGACCGTCTACGCTACTAATAATTATTAGTGGCGTGGATGGTAAAAAATATAATTATAATTATATTTTTTAGTGTAAACAAAACGTTACCCAGGGACAATTAAGTTTGTGTATATATCATAATCTAAAACGAAAAAGTAGTCGTAAATATGGTGCATTTGAAAAGTCGTATTAATCGAGTTTATTGGTAGTGGGCCAGTTTAATTTTTCTTCGGTATTTTTAGAATAAGTAAAATTTTTTAATTTGACTTGAATTTTTGATGCCACCGAAAGTTCACAAACGACAGACATTTATGTATCAGAATTCTAACTTTTTCATGCTCTAACCTCAGATGCGGTAGTATAGTTCAGAGTACCAAATGTTTTAATTGGCTCAGAAGTTTATATAACTAATTTTCATTGAGCAAAACCCTCCACGAAGAAATGGAATTCTTGCAGCACTGAAAACTCTCATACCAATGCACAAACACTTCCATTTATGTGGGGAAAAATTGTACTCGCACGTTGTTTTCTCTGTGAACGTTCTGGAGACGATGTACTTTTAAATTGTCCTTTGAACTACGGCTAACTAGAATCAAAGCTCTGTATCGTTTAAATGCTTTTGTAGGGCTCATAACAGTGTGCTGAGTTAAAGGTTGGCCTCTGTAGCCCATTCCAAGATCGTGTGGATGACGCGAGGACTATAGCTGTGGGAAGTTGAAGTACTGTAAGTGCTCGAATGCCCACCTAATTCGAGCCCAAAGCAGGCGTTTTTACTGACATTTTGGTGTTACTTGTGTCAACTTGGTGGGAGATACAGGCTGTCCAACTGCAGAATAATTTATTATTAATAACGGGGAAAGACGAGCTATCGAATTATCGAATGAGTCGTAATGAACTGCGGGGAAAAAAGGGCTGTCCAGGCCTAAAATGAGTTAATTACTTGCGGAGAAAGATAAGTTTCACAACTGTCGAATGAGTCTTAATTAATACTGCATAGCTATAGAGAGAATCATAATTATCTCGGAGCTGACGGCTAACTCCAGTGATATTAATCCTCCATTAAATGGACTAACTTATTCTTGATATGAACAAAAAATTACATTAGTCGTTCGTATTTCATTCATGTGCAAATTCATCTTTGTTTTGACCGAAACAATAATAATTTAGAACTGAACTGTAGTGAGTCTATCGCTTCACCGGTGGTACGCTGTATGATAACGGCGCCGAGACCTAACGAACTACGGTTTACTTGAACCTTAATTTTGGAAATCTTAGTGTTTCTTCCAATATAGTTCAATTTTCCAAAAATCATGTTTTCTACTACATAACATTTTTTCAATCCTTGAATATCAATTTTGGTAACCTTTTGTTATAGGAAATATACAGGGTGGACATACCCGGTAACCATGTATTGGGCAGTTCCACGAGCGAGTTCAAAGTACAATTTTCGAGGCTAGACATAGGAGTTGAACAAATTTGAATGTGCTCATGGTGATATGTCTACACGTGTGTACAGATTTTCTGTTGACACTGCGCAGTGCTCGTTGGTAATGCATCAAAGGGATTTGATAACTTCCTACCATTATCGGTAGCCTTCTAAACCTTGGGGAAAATGCTTGTGACTATTGTAAACCAAATGCTCATCAGTCAAACCAACTTGTAATAGTATTGTGCTTTATTATTTTAATTTGTTTCCTCATTATCAGTATTTCGTAACAGCTAGCTTTCTTGGAACTAATTTCCCATTAGTTTAGCGTCTTTCTTGCGGGCAACCACGATTCTGTGTTTTTTACCACACTGTAAAGGGATTCTCTGGATCTTGTAAGCGTCCTTACAACTTCTGGATGCAATTGTAGATATCTTAGCTTCATGCGCATAACAAATTTTCATTGAAAAGTACGAGTCTTTAATTTATTCTCATAGAGTCTTCCACAATCATTCTTTAAACTTTCCTTAGAGATAAAGTGACCGGCAGCAATTACTCGCGTTTAAATACACGATTGACTGTTTCTGGTGATAACAGAACTTTGCATGATTATTTACTGGAAATTTAAGTAATTGATTTTATTTTTTCCCGACAGGTCAGGCGTTGTGCCGCGCCCTCTCTCCGGATGACGTGGAGACCACAGTATGATCCAGGAGCTTATAGGACCTTTTTTCACCTTGCTGATATAGTTTGTACTCCTATATTTTTATTACCGTTACTGCTACAGTTATGAAGTTTCTGTCACGGTATGATCGCCGAGATGATGACGGATTCGTTACAATTGTCAAGATGCTCTTACTTGCTCGCGACGATTGTCGAAGATCGGTGCTGGTGTCTCGTTACGATTGCCGAGATGTTCTACTGTTTTCGTTACTATTATCGCGATGTACACTTTGTTTGCATGACTTGTTGGAGAAACAAGCGTAGTCTTTGTACGCTGCATGGTGGTGCTGACAATAATTTCGAAGGTTGAATTTGTCGGAGTTTTTACTTTTAGCGTTTATTTTCAACCCTTCATTCGTTTATAATTCTTCATTTTACGTTAGAACCGACATATCTAAGTTACTCGGGGCTCAATGCGTTGTGCACCCATCATTGTTGACCCCTTTTAATGTTCGTACTTTAAGATATGATGTACAATTCTTCTCATCCGCCGCCAGCTGCAAGGATTTCAGTGAAGCTTTGCATTTTTCAACTTGTTGACGAGCGTTGCACGTGACGAGCGGTCTCAACAGGGTAAATTTTGGGAGTTGTATGATTTCTTCTCATTGTAGGACCACCTTTTGAGCGTTGTGGACTTCCGTTGTTTTTCCTCATTGTAGTTTGCCTAATGTGCGTTGTGGAACAAATTTCATTGAACGAATTTAGTTTCGTTGAAGTTGTTTGTAAATTTCTACGAAATGATTCAAAGGATGAAACTCTATTTGCTGGGGTTTCTTTCGTGGAATTTCACTAGCCGCTCAACTCGTGAACTTCGTGACGCCTCCCAGCGCATACCAGAGTCCGTTCGATCAGGTGCTTTAATGAATCCCAAATTGTCATGATATCCTTAACTAAATTTTATGCACAACGCAAAATTGTTTTCTGCTCCGTAAATGGCTGAGGAATTGGTATTAGTATCTTCTTTATCACTCGTAATTTTAAAATTACATAATGCTTTTTGAAAATCTCGGATGGCTGCTTGCATTTCCGAATATATTCCGCCCGAAAAATCCTTGTATCATATGGCGTGCCTACATTGTCTATCGAAAATTACATCACATCTTCACGGTACTAACTTGTAAAGAGAGCTTCATACTGAAGTAATTGAGTTGGGGTTTTGGGAGTGTGAGCAAAATTTGCTTTAATATTGCCGAATCCGACTGAGCAATATTATGGAAACCACTATTGTGTGTCAGTTATTGAATTCTTGTATATTAGCAGGGAAATTTTTTTTTAATTTTTCAAAAAATGGCACAGTATCATCTGACTGATGTGAGTCATAACCTGATCTACCCAGCAGCGGACATCGCACATGTGGGCCCCCCCTGCGAGCCATAGACCCCACGACCGTGGTATGGGATTGTCAAAGTCGTGTGTCATACGCGCATCAGTACGGTATAGCGACAAGAATATATCATGCAGTGCTTTTTGCATACTATTGCTATCAAAATTATTGTAATTTCTTACTTAGGGTTGTTGACGCCAGCACAGTAGCCCTTTTTCACGCCTGGGTAATGAATTTCAGCGGTGAAAACCTGCTCAGCAATGCAAACATTGGCATCCGGCGTAGGAAAATAGTGTTGCGCCTCCAATTCAGTTTTCTGAGAATGAAAAATATTCGTTCACTTTAAATGAGACGAAGCACGTTGCTGCGTATCCAGTATGAACAAGCTTTTCTAATTACTTCGATTTTTCGGAAAAAGTGTTTCGTTTGTTTGGTTTACCTACTATCTTCTTCTTCCATCAACTATGTTCATTCTAAGCTACAGTCCAGGTGAAAAGTATCTCTTCATTTGTGTTGAGCATCAACTCGGAAACTGCCAGGTATGATGAATTTCTTTGGGGCACCTGTAGCTTCATCATAGCTCGACTAATGGCTTCACTTTAGAATTAATAAGGTTACAAATATATTTCTATTCCCTCGAATTCGCTGACCGTTTGGCGATGAAGCGTTAAATTTCGGCTTACCCACTGCTTACGTAGCAACTGATTTTGTTGTGCGAATCTGGTGTGGTTGCTGTGCTGTTGTTACTTTGAGAGAACGTGTTTACTTTGGCGCTATTCCTGGATATTAACGTCAAGTCTACTCGATGGATCGGCTTGCAAGATCTACATTTATGAGTTATCAAACCAACACAACTGTTAGGCTTAAGATTTATTCGAACACATTTCATGAATGTACGTGTCTGTTAGATCTACCTAATAAATAAACAGGTTCATTTTCTTCAGTTAATTTAACATGGTTGAAGGTTATTATTGTACCTGATAGATCTGCCGCTTTGGTGCAGATCTCAGATTTTTACCGTTTACTAGTTATGCACACGTCTGCATCAGAAAGGTCAACAGGCTACATCCCATACGATGGACCTCAAGATCGAGTCCATTATCACTGATATACCGATCTGATCCTTCACGGCCAATACTCTGGTCAGTAGCCCCAGCTTTAAGACTTTTGTTCATTAGCTTCTCTGCTGAGCTTCTGTTCAATATGGATTCAGCAAGTGGAACTTTCAATTATTTTTGGAAGTAGCGTATGAGAATTCATTACTCAGTTAGCAATACAATACTTTTATTTGTACTAATAGGAGTGGTTTCTCTCGTTTTACTGAAGATTGCGCTTCAGAATTAGGAATGATTGTTCAATTCTACACAAGTGTTTGGTACGCTAATGTCTTGAATAATGTATATTTTCCTGATCGGTACATAATCCAGAATTGTAAAGGATAAAGGTCTTAGGAATATTTCCGGGCTGAGCAATAGGGAATTCATTTATTCCCGTTGGTTCGTATCCTGTCTGGGCGACGTTGGTAAAAATTTTCAATTCAGTAAGATTTTGCGTAGGGCAAAAAGCATTGTTAGCATTTATACAGCAATTTGTTCATCTCTTTTCAGATCCATATGCTCAATGAATAAGGAGCACTGCATAGTTTAGGTATGTCTATTTTATACCTGTTTACCTATTTCTATCCTGTATAGAGACCATGCATATCAATCACTTCGTGTTGAGAGCACGCAAATCTTGACGCTGTACGGACGTGGCAGTGAGCGCCGCTGCGACCTTTTTCCCGATTAGCAGTCGTCGACGTCGTCTATTTTATGCTTTTTGAGCGTTTTCTATGATCGTAAAAAACTCGTTATGCATTTTCGAGAGTAAGTATTAAAAAAACGCGCGTCGGCGCTGGTTAGTACTACCATGTTGATGCTGTTACTGCAATAAACAATCCTGCGGCTGAACTTTCTTCTTTGGATCATCGTGTTTAGCGTTGCTTGACACGCGATGTCGTATTAAGATGTCCCCAAATAAGAATTTACTAAGTTTGAAATTAGCACAGTAGTAATTTCGTCGTACATATTGACACTAATATAGCTACACAAAATATATCAATTTCCTGAAATTCAATAATAATTTGGCACTGAAATATGGCACTTCGTCGTATTGTCTGCTCCCGTCGTGACTATTTGTGTTGTGGGAATTTTGTGTGGGTAGTGTATTGCGTCATCGCCGTTGTATTTCAATTATGCCTCTTCTCTGAAATGGCCAATGTAAAGTATAGAATTTTATTTATATTTCGAATATTTTATGGATGTTTTTTTCGTTATTACGTACGTGATCCGTGATGCTCAAGTAGACTCTGTTCAAATTGGGTCAAAATAAAGGAAGTTGCCAATATTTTTCTATTAAATACAATGGAATATAGTAACTTCAGAATAAATCGGGTCCTACTGTATTAAAATTAGCTCAGAGAGTCTATGCTTCTCAGCTCTGCTTTAACTTTCGACAGCTTTGTCTTCGCGTGTAGATTGTGATTCTTACAGTCAAGCATAACGCTGCTACTGCAATAATTATCATAATATCTTAAAAAGGTTTTTTTTCCGTATAAAAAACGTTTCATTTAATTGCATCCACCAAAATCAATTGAAATGAACGCGAAGTTTGTCATTGGCATTTCTTGACTACTAGCGAAAACTATAATTAGTTAATTTATTGTCGCCTGGACTGTCATTCCAACCGCCGCATTTCTCATCGCCTTTCATTGGAGTTGGCTAGCTCTTAGTTTTGGCTGCTGACTTTGACATAAAAGTTGAACGCTTAGGAGCATCTTGTCACACCATTTGCCCAATGCTTGACAGCTTTTGGCGGTAACGGACTTTTATAAGGCTTAAAAACATGGTATTGTTTCCACCCTGTTGCATTCCACCGGTGAAGAATTTTGGCCGCGGCAGTAACTGTCGTTATTGTGAAGTTAGTTGCCATTTCTTTGAGTTGAACTGATTTTGGCATTTTTTAAAGATTGCTACGATTGCTAACGTTCGTTGGATAACTAACGTAGCTGAGCGATGGCTTGTTTTGCGTTAGAGGTGTTTAACTGAGACAATTATCATTTGCCTTTAGCTTGGCGATAGCTTTAGTATAATAACTTGGCGATAGCAACGTCGTCTTGACAATAACTACGTTGACCTTGGCGTAACAGCTTTGCCTTGACAATAACATTTGCTATGGTGATAACATTGTCTTGGCAGTATCTAGGTTCGACTGGCAATCACTCACTTTTTACGTTGTTATTTCTATATTTTTTACCCTACTCTTGATGACATAATGCATCAATACATATTTCCCTAGACCAATAGACTTTGTCATTCATTAGTGATGTACGACGTCGATCGCAACAGTTCTCGTGATGAGCAAATTGCATCTCTAAGATGCGTACGTAGCTCATAATTTCACGTAATTTCCACTCAGAATAACTCGTTGACTTTGAATAATGAAGAATGGTACCGCTTACAAGATTTCGCTGAACGTGTTTTAGATTTATCGATAATTTGAACCTACAGTTGAAGTTGATAAACTTTTGGTATCGCGTCTTCGGAAGAAAGTAAAGAATTGTATAGAGTATGACCAGTTGATATATGTAAATGTTTTGTATTTATTTATTATAGTTAGTATTTTCCTGTATATTATGAGGTGGGTAACTAGTATTTATTATAAAAAGTACATTTATCTCGTTCTTGTTGAATGCACGTGTACTTAAGGAGCCTAATTTAGTTCGTACGTAACTCCGCCTCCGTAGTCGCTATGCGTATCGTCATTTCTCTGTTGACGCCGTGGGCTGGCGTATTTTTTGTCGTCCACAGTCCTTCTTCAATGACAAATGTCCGATTCCAGTATTTAAAATCCACCATCAGTTTTTCAAAAAGTCGCTCATCACGTAATTTTATCTTTGTTAAATTATTAAAGCAGTTATTGCACATGAATCCGAAGAGTAGTGTTAGAAACCTGTTTTTGCACTGCTTTGTATAACAAATATAAGGTTGATTTTTTTAATTTCTTTACGGTTGAGATTTGCATTAGAGTACATTTGTTAACTGTAGAAGTATAGTACACGAACTATTTTGTTCTTCCTGGAGTCGGCAACAAGCAGCAACTGACTATTCCTAGTTACGTGCAAACGCTGGCGGAGAGACACTGATCCGGATGCACTTTACCATCATGTTCATGAACATCTGCCGTGAAAAAAAGTGAAATATAATTTTTGAAAAGTTCAACAAAACATTAAATTTCGAATCGTTTCATTCCTTGACGTGAATATAATGCTTGTGCTGCACATATGTGTACATAAGCACATATCCTCATGGGCGTGAAAGAGGTGACGCGGCAGCGGTAATTGATTTTTGAATAACGGATCCTTATCCGCATTTAGGCGCATTTGAACTAACGTTCGTGCATTTCTAAGCCCCTTCCTTTACACATGTTTGCATAAATGAGCTCCCCTTTCACCCATATTGACGCCAGTTGCGTTTCTTGTTCATTAATGTGTAGAAAAATAGTGATTTATTCTCTGCGTCGATTAAGTTGTTTATGTGTTCTGAAATTTTATTAAATTTACTTTGAATTTTAGCGTAGATATTCAAAATACACATAGTTTGAGTCTATTTGTAACATCGTAAATCTTTGAACTGCACTTTTTGAATCGTTTTAATTAATACTGAATTGAAATGTATAAATTTTTTCTTATGAATCCGCGGTACTAAGTCAACCGTGGCATCAACACAGTCCCACTGTAAAATTGTAATTTCTGACGGAATCAATTGCAGGATTATTAATGTCTGGCGCTATGATGTAATTCTTTTTGATGAACTGAAAAGAAAACGAGTGGAGGAACGGCTTATCTTTCTGAATTTAAAGTCAATATTTCGTCATTTTCTTCAGAATGTCGCGGTTGACGGTCTTGTAAGCGAGTAGATTGTTCCAAGTTAGTGGACTTAGAAAGTAGGAAAACCAGACTTGAATTTCCATAAATTCATTTTTATATTATTCCTATCTCTCAATCGTGTTCGCTGCTTCTTTAGCAGTAAGTGTCAATTTGTAGAATGTTTCCAATTTCTTTCGCTGTTTACCTATTTATTAGATATTTGTCATATGATGAAAAATCTTCATATTAGGCAGTGATACAATTTGAGTGGAAGAATATCCTACTTCCTATTTTAAAAGTAATGTCTCTATGTAATGGGGGATAATTTAGGCAGATTTTTTATTATTTATTTTCTTACTCCGTTAAATTGCTGAGTGTTTACTTCTGCATTGCCTTCTACTTGCCTGTGATACATTTCTTAACGAGCTAGTAGGTGATCATCACTATAATGATGGATGCAAGCTCTACGAAAACATTGCGCATTGCTGAAAAAATGGGAAATTAAACACCTGGATGACAACAGAACGATTTAATCGTACTTTCAAAACGCATACAAGGAATTGCACCCAATAAATGGAACATCATGACTTGGAGTAATATGAATAAAAAGAAATTATAGACTATCGAATTCTGTTGGGATCATTCCAATAGTGATCAGTTGCCTGCAATGCGGAATTCAGTTCCCTGTAGTAGACCAGGTGCATCTTCGATTGGCTGCACTTCTGTCTACAGTATTTCGAATGGTTCGACTTCCAGCAATATAGAGTAACATTAGTAATTTTTTGTTGTATTCCACTTAAATAGAACTCACGAGTAGGTAAAAGGTAGCAAATAGGATTTTAAACCCTTTGTATTCTATGTTCGCTGGTACACATATGCTCGTTAACGAAGTGTACCTTTGGTAAAATTTTGCAATTTTATTTTTGCACTTTGTTCGTGACTTCCAACTCTTATTTCATTTCAAAGTGCATTTTATTTTTATCAATTTCATCCTGGTCCTGCATGGAAGCTACAGTCTCCTAATTTTCTTACACCTGAAATATCCATTTTCGTTTGTCTTTCAGTATCTACCTTATGTCTAATTTATTGTTTTATTTCACCTTGATTCACATAGTTATATTTTCCTCAGTTCTGCGAGTTTAATTTTTACCTGGTTAATCTATCATTTATGTCGCCAAGCTTTATCGAAGCAGTTAGAAACCTTAAGAATTATTTATATGCAGTATGATTCTAGGATACAGTTTGACTCTGGAATGCAGTGTGGCTGTATAGTTGTGTCGTCTTCAGAGTTTGGGTGGTACGGAGAAAACGGTCGATATCTGCGATTGAGCTTAGTGGTCCGTTACATCGTTCTATCTTTTCCGTGATATGAATCTGTCATGTTTTGCAACATCCTCCCATATTTTCAAGTTTGATAAGCCAGAATATAATTATGAGACTTCGCGGCTGTTCGTGACTCTAGGTTGGACATTGAAGAATTTTTTGGCCCTAGACTCTTTTAATCATTATCAATTTAAAAATCAGAATATTAGCTTGATTTCAGGGGATGAAATAAAACTACGATGTATTACATGATCATCAATTTGCAATAATCGTTTTTTTCTAAAAATTATAGTGTTTCTATAAGCAAAATATTACTTATATTGAACAATAGTAGGCAAGGATGTATAACAATATTAGTTGCAGGCGAACATCTGTGTTGCTATAATGAACTGTGCTTCTAGAGAACTACGCGTCATATGCGGGAACGGACGAAACAAGGCCTGTTTGGAGCTGCTTGGCATTGGCGTACGATTTCTTCATGCCACACCGATGTATTGTAGTTGGTTCTGTTGATTTAAAAAATGGTTTTTGAACATCTGTGTCATCGCTTACTTATTTTAAAAGACGATGTGAATATTTCGTTCTTCACGCTGTTTTTAAAGGTACGTGCAAGCGCCTCTCTCAGCTCATGGATGATACATGAAGTGTGTAGGGAGTACATCTCGTATAGCGGCTCAGGGTACGTGCAGTACGTTCAAACTCGATAGTACAAGTCGGTTGACTAATGATAATACGAGAATGACTCGGCCTTAAGCCTGACACAATCTTTATCCAAGACTTATCGTAAGTGAACGTCGCAAAAATTAATGCGTAATATATTCGGATTGCAAGTCTCCATAGTTTCTGGTTTGATGCTAGCTTCTTATGCGTCGTTGGAGGTGAATGGTTGGAGTCCATATTCAAGAGTAAAATGAAAGCGAAAAGTGCAGCATTGGTGTTTCTAAGAACCACTTCCAAGTCGCCCCCTTGATATCGTCAGACGAGCTTCCAGACGTCGGGGGTACGATCTCGATTGCGTGACGTCACGATTCTTTAGTTGGTATTGTTACTTCTAACGGGAAATTTGTTCATCGCATTTTATGTATCAACGATTTTTCTGTCAGACTAATATTAGGATAATCACCCTCTTGATTTTAAATTTATAAATGAAAAATTTGAATTGCTTCTCAAAGAACATGTTCGGATTCCCGAAATTTCTCTTGGTTCAGCACAGACATATTCTTACTTTTGAGATGAAGGGTATTAATATTTCCTTTGCTACCATGAATTCACAAAGTTCGTACACTGTATAGTTTTCTGGAAATGACTTCTTAGTATGGACAAGAACTGGTTAATCGTACTACTTTCAATCACAGCTTTGATGACCGACCGAAAGAAAGGATCGGAGCGAAGACGATCTTGGTGCCGTTGGCCCCTAGTGTCCTTATTCATTCCCTTACGTCAAGGGTAGGAATAGCAGACGTGAAATGAAACAACAAATTGTTCTACAAAGAACGATGGAAGTCAAAAAACGTTTCAATTCAATTATGGAAGAATGAAAAATTTCAGTATCGTTTCTAAGGTGAATCATTACTAATCTGTAGAATGCAGCTCCATTCCCTTCATATGCTTTTACTACCCCCGCCTCGTGAACGAAGTTTCCAGGCTATTCGTGCAGGTCCATGAAACTGGCACGAGTATAAATTTTGCTGTGGGACATTTGGACTTAGTTTATGCCCTGCTGAATCTACAGGAAGTTAAAAATTATAGTCTGTGTACGAGTAATCTTTTGTGAATGTTGTCTTTTACTTAAAAAGCCTTCATTTCTTCCTTTCACTCGCACTGAAGATGTCCGAGTTATGGAAGCAAATCCTCTAAAACATTTTTTTCAAAACTAACCCGGCCCACGGGGCTACGGTGGACAATTTAGTTCATCTAATTTCTAAGCTAAGCGTAATTAATTGGTAGTATTATTGTTTTCTTACCAATTGGGTCATAGCTACACTTTAGAAATTTCTTAGTTCTATCGGTAAACTCATCCTTACTCTCTAATTGTTTGGCTTTCATGTTCTGGTAATGCTGATCTATCACAAATTGTTCTCGTCTCACAGTAGTGAGTTATTTTGATTAGTTCCTGGCCAAGAACAAATGAAGGGAGAGCTGTTTTCCGCATTTTTGTGGTACATAAGTTAAGTTGTGAACCACCTGCCTCATTGTCAAGTGACTATCAAATCATTACATAGCTGTACTGAAGTTAATCAATATAATCGCTCGGTATTCACGAAGTCAACATTATGTATCGAAATAGGATGGTGCAAGTAGACGTTTCTCTATTACGGTTTAATTGGGAGAGATAATTATAATGGCTTTACATATTGCACGTATAGTACTCCTTTCAATTAAACAACTAGTGCAAAAAGAGGCCAAGAAGACTATTAATTGGAGATTAGCGCTTTCTATCCGTACTAGCAGATATTAAAAATTTTATTGAGTAGCGGAATTATAAAACTGGATGCAACGAAGTTCGAGTTCCGGAATCCGAAGTGAGCTTCGATCGCGGACGCGAGCGCGCACTACACCGTGTGTTCGGTCTTTAAGTCCGGAAACGTGTGCGAACTTGTGAGATGGTGCCGGCGTCGGTGGTGCGTCTTAATAAAATAACAAATGTGAGTGATAGCTTGCCGAGTATCAACTCTCAAGTCTACGCTGATAAATTATTTTATAAGGAGAACATCGTTTCCGTTTTGTCTTAGGCGTGATTTCTCTTAAATGATATCTACACGTCAAAATATTGGCGTTCTAAAACTGGCGCCATTGTGAAAATTTTAGGGGCGTTCATATTAGCTCGAGATGCTTCGCAAACGGGTACATGGCCTATGCACTGTGGTCCAAGTTAGAGTAATGCGCGTATGTGTTACGACCGCAATGCGTGGAATATTTACCGCAATGGAGTGTAAATTTATCAGCTTGCAGCTCTGTAAGTGATCACGTTGTGGAGCATCGTACGCATTTCCTATTTCTCAGATTTTATCTAAGGAAATTGAGGAATTGGCTACTCCCACTCGGCGTAATTGAATAAAAAGTATCAGGGATTATCATGAATTTGTTTCTCGAGTACGAAATTCACTGTATTTCCCCAAAATAGAAGTTCAATCCCGATAAGCATGTTATTTGTAAGAGCCAGCCTGTCCGTGGGTCAATGTTGGGTTGAGGACCAATATTTCTCGCAGGTTGCGAGCGCGGAGAGTAAGCTAATTTTTGAAGGGGGTTCGAATTGAACAAGATGTAGTCAGCAGCTCAGTATTCTTAACAATTAGCGCCTAGTCCACGAATTCATGATGACAGTTTGCTTCCATTTCCGAATACAAGTCGACACAAATTGGAGCCGTGTGGTGACATGTGACAACTAACCCCTGCATTGGCCAACAGTCTTTAGCTAAGTTTTACCCACTGAGTGTACGGAAATAAACTTTGGAGGAAGACGTAGACTCTTGTTTTGAAAAAATTATAATGAGGATAAATTATCTACAGACGTCGACATTTACATTTGATATCTGTTGCAGGTCCATTACTGTCTTGACGGATTTCAAAATCCACTTTCATGAGAATGTTGTTAGTTTTCAGTGACAGCCCTATTGTGTACGTGCATAAGGCTGCTGCTAGTTTTTATGCATTGAGCTGAATGCAGTCTTGTCGTTAAAATAGTTTGGTCGGTAAAGGGTTAAGTGGTTAGTCGTTGATGCCCTCAAGTTCTCTTTTCCATAGGGCATTTTTCTACTTACTTCCAGGGAAAGTGGTGTTCTTTGTACCGAGTGACCACGGATGCCTCCTTGCAAGTGAAAAAATGAACACCTGTCATACGCTGGTGATACTCTAAAAATTTTTAACAGCGTAGGAAGATGATACATCGCAGTTTTCATGAGAAACTACCGCGTGGTATCCTCTCAACTGGACTCCAGTATTTGTTTACCTGCTATGTAAATTATTCATTTGCATTATATTTCAGAAGAAAAAAGAGTGAACTTTCGAGAAAATCCGAATTAGAAAGAAAACGGTACCTTACTCGAATATGGTACGACCGTGTGATTTATTTGAAAATGAAGTCTTGATTAGAGATCTGAATTATGTTAAATTCGGGCAGTTGCTTTGAAAACTTGTGACGTACGCCTGACTGATCGATGCGTCTCTGTAGCTCGTCTCTCGGAACGCAAGGTGGGCGACTTGACTTTTATCTCGGTAAAGTTTTATTGCCTTCTTTTGAAGAGCCATGCTAGAGGGCGCTTGCACACCTTTTCTCATCCATTTCTACCAATGACTTTTTCGTGAAAATCTGCTTGAGACTGTGTCCTTATTTTTCTCATGTGTCGAATGCATATTGTGTGCGTTAATATTGTACGCATGAATTGGATGAAACGCCGCAGGGGACAACTTAAATGTGTTTGAACCGATTTTTGGATGATTTTATCATTATCGTCTATTTCGTTTTCACGTTTTTTATGTTAGTATAAATTTGGAAATATCCGAAAAATATTTTCGTCTTGCGATTTTCTGGATGCAGGTATCAAGACGTTTTACGTTCCGTCAGGAACATGATTTTTGAGCGTGACTTTTATTTTAAACACTGAATATTATGATAACGCTTCACTTTGTCGCAATGGTGTGGCAAAAACTGTCGACTCCTGACTTTCAAATTTTTGAACTAGAAATTCCACAATTATTATGATTCAAATCAATCAAATTTTCGCCGCTGCAAAGAAGAAAAAATTTGACTTGCTTTACTGGAAAATTCTTTTTGATGCCTTAGTTGGGCTTTGAATGGTAAAATTTTAAAATACCCATTTCCTCAAACGTGTCAAATACTTCTCATGTAAAAGATATTCAAAGTTTCGAAATCTGAATTAAACTACTTATGTTTTTCATTTATTGTTCTTTTCACCAGTCATGCAGCATTAGGCATCTAGCCCTAACATGCTGGGTTTTGAACCGACAAATGGTAATATAAAGTAGAGAAATAAACTTGTTATTTCTGCGCTATGCTGCTGCTGTTCCTGTGGGTAGTATTTTTCTACGGCTCGAACTACTGTGCAAATGTTGACGATTTTCTCAAGTGATCCTCTTACAAAATAAAACCTTGGTCTGCTCAATTTTTAAGCGAATAATGCGAAAATAATTTTTTTCAAGACACATCAAAACTAATCTTCCTGTAACGACAAACAATTAACATCTTTGCACTTCTCAGTTTCCTTGAGCATCAATTTTATTTTCTCTAGTCTCATTCAAAATCGACTTTTGTGCTTTCGTAACGACACCACTAATTTCAATTCATTCAATAAAATGGAAGACAAAAAAGAAAAATTCTTCGTAAATAAAATGTGTTCCTAGCTTTCACTCGCTGACAAACGGGGGAAGACAAAAGTGTCTACGACGGCGGAGCTCCCAAATTTCCAACTTGATAAAAGTGGACGACCAATTTTTTCTGCAAGCTTGCTACGCACGAAATGATTTCTTGCATCAAACCGCCTACCAAACCAGATGGGTCTTCTACCGTTAGCCATACGGAACCTTGAGAACTCCGCTGGCGTAGAAACTTGTCTTCCTTTCTATTTTGTCTTCCAGTGAAAGCTGAAAAAAACATTTTTCGGGGAACATTTTTCTTTTCTGTTTACTCGTACGTATATCATCATCCGAATTATCGTTAATTCCTCCTGTCATGTTCGCCTCTTGTTTTTTGTATGACCTCGTATGTTGCAGAAGAAACTTAAAACCATTCAATCTAACACGCGTTCTTTGTCGCAGTCTTATATTCGTCCTCATCATGAATTTATAAGTTGGTCTAGAGCTCGCCTTGATGTATTGTACTGCGGTGCAGCGCGGGGAAGCTGCACTACAGTCCCATTTCGAGGAGACCCCTAGGCGTGAGGACTAATTCTATGTATTATTCTTCTTTTGATGATTTTCGAGGCTTGAGACAGTTGCACTTAGCGGGGGATACCATCGTGGCTGGAAGTTACTGTCGGTTTCAACAGGTTGTGATATAAATTTGCAATTAGCAGTGGGCATTTGGCTGGTTTGAAGTAGTGCTGGTGCTTGTGAATTGTCCTAAATAATTCAAAGATTTAATGTTTAGCATAATTCAGTAGTATTCAATGATTTTCGAGCTCTGTAATGGAAACATTAAGAAAAAATTCAGTCAGTTTTCGATGACTTCGCACTTCGAACGTTTGCTGGAAGTCTCAACTTTTCAGGTATTAATCGATCATAGAAATAAAGTAGTATCGATTTCACGCCAGCTGAACAATCGAAATGGTAAAAGTTTGTGGGCTTTTGACCGCGTTCCACCTAGTCGTATTAAACTCAATTCCCACTGTTGTATTGGATAAAAAGGAAAAATTATGCAAAATATGACCACCAGTCAATTAGAAAAAATAGAAACACTGGTTGGGGGATGCACCGGAAGCCGTCGTGGAAATCTAAAAAAAAAAACAGGAAAAAAATGAGAAAATACTGCGTTCAGGACCTTTTTTTAGGGTACAACGACTATCTTTTCTTTCACTCTTTCATAGGTTACTATCAATGAGATTAGGATAAAATATATACGTACGGTTACAGTGTTTTTCAGTACGGTTTAGGTGTGAACTGACCACGTCGCGCGATATATGCATTTTCTTCAACAACAATAGAGCGAGTTGTTTCGGAGCCGTTTGTTCTATCACCACGATGTACTAGTGCATTTCAAGTATGATCTGATAGTTTTACCTGAAATATTTCTTCATTCTTACTTGCCTTACATGAGCTATGTAGACGATTTTAGCCCACAAACCTTCAAGGGGTTTTAATTAACAGCTAACTCAACGCTTTTTCAACTCGTTGTAAAAAAATAGCATCAATGACTTGCAGTAATATTGAACTCGTACGAAAGTAAGCAGGCTAGAAGATAACATTTATTTCATCTGTTTCTGTTTTCGACAGTGTCATTATTTATGTGGGTGACGCAAGAGCGTGCACTCTTGTAAGAGCTTTTTTTGCTGCCGCACTCACGCGACACTGGGAACCACACCGTGTTGGGTTTAATTTACTCATGCTTGTACACTAGTTTTCTCGAAGCTTGAAGAATGGTGATTGATTAAGCCTCGTCTTTACCATCCCGACTCATTGTGAAGTAGAGTAGTGAGAAATGTATAACTTTTGAAATATTTTTCTGATTCCTTATCGTGGTAGAACAATTGTAGATTGTGCATTTTGAGTGCCAATGGCTGGTTGTATGGTGGTTTCAAACTTTTAGACGCCTGTCAACGTAGAGGCTCAAAACTCTGTGTGTATACTACGATCACCTTAAAGCCACTACAGTTTTAAGTACCTTAACTTTCATGATTATGTAAAATGAATGTTTCTAACTTGGATCAATTGTCGCCCGCTAATAAATGAATTTAGAACTATTTAGATCACGATCGTACCTTCTGTGGTGCTGTTCCTGATAGAGAAGAGACGTAACACTCAAGCACGTGTTTCACCTCTGGAGTATCACTTCATTAGTTGCTGGTAACGTTCCTCGAGAGACATAAAGCAAAGAGATCGGCAAGCCAAAATTTTGCGTGCGGAAGCTGATGAAGATTTCCCAAATGCGTTACTATTAGCAAATGGCCTTCATGTCTTGCAAAAAAGGTATTCCTGGCACACTACGACCAAACCAGAGTCCCTACGTTTAGTTGAAACCTGTGCTCGTAGTCCAAAGGGGTGCGCAGCTTTCAAGTTATATCTGACCGAATCCCTCATTAACGAGCTTTCCACACCGCAAGAAAAGCGCGGTCGGAATATCAAAATGCTCAAAATGTGTGAAATTGGTGAATAAGAGAATATTTTTACAGATGATTTTACTTTTTCAATTGAATACATCCCCTACATCGACACAGTTTTGAAATGTTGGTGCATATTTCTTTTTTTACTGAAGTACGGAAAGCCCAAAGAAATTTTGTCATATATGAAACGAGTGAATGTAATATTTCGTCTATTCATCGGTTTCTAATATGGCTTAAATAAACATATCAACATAAAAAACTAACCATATTTTCTATTTAAATACTTTTCTCCAAGAACATCTGAGCAACAATTCATAAAAAATTGTCAGCATTGTATTAATTAATTGCAGGCTGGTAACGAGGTACAGAAATTTAGAGTAGACTAACTTCAAGATTTTTATTTAAAAGGATTTTTTTATAACGTTGGCATTTACCGATGCTCTACTACATTCGTATCGATAATTTGTAACGCATTTAGCGAGCTGCGGCGGGCTTTATTGTATAAATTGTGAAGTAATTAAGGTATCAGCCCATTGAGCTAGTTGCAGTTCCGCTGATACTAGTTCGCTCTCCATTTGACCTGATCTGTATTATTATAATTGATGTGAACACTATGAAAGACAATTCTGAACTTTATGAATATTTTTCTAGAGAAGCGTATTGGTAGTTCGCTAATATTTCCCTAAACATTATTGGTATTATATAAATAGTACCTAAACGATGTAAAACTGAAAGTTTTGATTGTTTCTCATATTCGAACGAAATTTAACAGACAGCGAGCAGAGACAGAAATTGAAATTTTAAATAGATGATTAGATGATTGTATAGTGGCTCGAAATTCTACAAATCGTCGTTATAATACGCTAGCGTTTCACACGTCCGCACTCGCTTCAATAATCTTATGAAGAACCATCTTTTTTGAGAGAAAAAGCATACATTGCAAACTTCACACTCGAGTAGAATTTGTTAGTGATATTATTCAATACATTTACGTGCCTGGCATCGGTAATCGCTATTGATTTTCATCGACTGTGATCAACACAGTTCGATCGTGATGCGATTTCCTAGATGTGTCGCAAGATTGAATCATTCTTTGTCTGTGAAATTGCGACCACCATTGTGGACAAGTAGATGCCATTCACGCGGTGCAAGGTTTGTATGTAGCGCAGTAAAAACGAGTGATCGTTGTCGTAAGCTCATAACTTCTTCTTTCATAAACACAGACAATCAGCGTCGATTTTCACACAAAATCACCCTCGACGTTTGCGTAGATCCACGATACGNCGGGAGTTGAACGGTCCTCGATAGACTTGACGTAACTCATATTTCCATTTATTACGGGTGTATTTCGGCCGCAACCTAAATTATTCATGCGTAAACTCCGTATGAGCAAACTTGGCAGAATATAACGTTTTTCTGTACTTGGATGTTTTTATTTTTATATTCTTCGAGGACCTTTATTTTTAATGGTATTGACGGCTGTTGTGGCATAAGCACGGCGCAAGTAAATCTAGTATAACAAGTTCAATTTCAACATGCATTTGTCGAACTGCTACTAATGAATTATGTTTCTTATGTTATCTGCATCTCACTGACCACCAATGAAGCAGTAACGTTTGAAAATTTCGGTACAATTTTCATCCGAATGTTCAGTGTTTAAATTTTGTAAAATTAGAGAAAATATATAATTTGTAGATATATAGACTGATAATGTCTCATCAACACGTGTGCAATCTGTATTGGTAAAATGTCTATATTTCACGTTGGTACGCTGAATCTAAATGTATTGTCTAACCGAGGTAGAGGTTTGGTAGAATAAGCTAAGTCTTAACTTGTCTATTCAGCGTGGTCTATTTCAGTTTTGATCAAGATGAACGTGTGACTAATTTTTTGTACATAATGTAGCCCACGTACGCAAATAATTCTAAAAATCAGATATTCGCCAAGTCATGGTGCGTTCCTCATGTTTTGGTGAAATTCAAACGGGAGCTGAAGAAGAAATTAATCTATTCTATATTCTGTACATTCAACTCCAGAATGATTCACCATATGGATGATTACGTTTGAAATTTAGTCATGAACTTCATTTTGAGTTTTACAGTGAGTTTCAGTGACTGGCCGAATTATTGCAGAGTACTGAGGACAACATGCTTTCCCTTGCACATAATTTGTGAGGAATTTGTTGAACGATTCGAGTTGACCAATAGCAGACCTGCTCAACGCGTGACTCAGAAAGACATTTTCGAGACCATCCAAGCCGAGCTCTGCTTTAACACGTTGACTCCGATTCTCCTCGCAGGTAAAATTACATGCCGACAAATATCTCTACTGTGAGTTTAAAAATGAAGAATTTTGGTTTAACAAATTTGGTTACTCTATTAATTTTGTTTCTAATCAGAACTAGCTTATCCGATTGATGAACACAAATTTGAAGAAAACTCGAAAATTAGTATTTATACATGATAGTGCTTTGGTTACAATAGGTTAGGTTAGATAATCGCGTGTACCATATATGACCCACTTCGGAGTCAACGTGTTAATTCTGTCCGCTAGCGGTAATGTCTGTTCATCTAAACCTAACTTTTTCAATCATTTCCTTTATAGCACAGGATTACGAGCGCACCAGAAATATTCAACGAAATTTATAGCGTTAATAGCGGGTAATCACTGATACATCGCTAATAATTAATTTCTTCCTCTAATTACTTGTTTTAACCAGTGCGTGGATCACTATATTTATAACAATTCCTGTCAAAGTATAACCTAGGAATCGACTCATGCAGTTCAGACACTTTTTTTAGCCTAAGATAAATATAGTTATCGTGTAGTTGGAAGCTAGATAACAAGATATTCCGGAAGTAGTTTCTTTTAATTCCAGACAAGCGTATTACTTTACAAATATTGCTTTAAAGTTTACATTTTACTCCTTGTATTACCTTCATCTCCTGAGTACCGATCGCTCACCACCAAACTAGAGAACGAACAGCCGAGGTGGACTTGTTCCATGACGAACTAAATTTATACTTCAAGTTATCTCCTTCGGCTTTGCTTAGTACATGCATGTTCCTCCTTCTGATACAATTAAGAACAATCTACGGCATTGCTAATTCATTGAATTTAAACTTCAAACTGTGACTATAATAATAAGCTTATTGCCTTCTCATAGACTACAGCTAGTCTCTGTTAGGTTTTTCTATAGCTTATATAAAGTACTAAGAGGTAGATTTTCCAGCGCAAGCCTTTAGATGTACCATCGTTCAGTGTATGCGATGATCAGTTTAGTTTCTTCGTAAGACTTGGACAATCTGCACCTTTGTCTGACTTACGAGCGTTAGCCATTAAACGAGTGTCTCGGAACGCGAACGTCTTTGGTTTTGCAGTACGACGCTGAATGAAAATAACCTTGTGCTTTTAAGAGTGCCACTATAACTTCTGAAAGATTTGATCAAACAGATCTCTGTAGAATTTTCTAGGTGTTCTAAAAAAACCTTCGACGCTGTGAGTTGAATTTTACTTCGAGGCTGGCATACAGCCCCCAAATGCTCGGCACTACACAACGTAAGCTCAGGAGAGAGACACAAGGGCCCACCTGCCATCATAAAACGTTCCTCTAAAGTGTATGTTCCCATAGGGGAAAATTTGGAGTCACTATTCACAACTTTGACAAAAAAATTCTCTGCGCCAATCTTTCGTAACTAAAATCAATTCAGTGATGTCCGTGGGTCAAATTCGTTACCTCCACGATGAAAAATAATCTTCACAGCTTTTTACCAACCTCAATCATTACTTAATTAAAATTGTATTACTGGACCTCTCATTTTTGTCACGATGAACAGTAGTTTGTTCCATTCGTTTATATCGAACGAGCAGAACAGTGCTTCTGAAGCTGTGGTTAATGTATTTCAAAGTTAGAGTTCAACGTCTTCTGACGATGTCTCCTGATATTGACTGATCAAGTGAAGGGCCCTTGACCGCCGCCGTGCACTGTTCGAGTTCGCTGCTAGTTCATATATAATTCTCGGTCAAGTGGAGAAAATTATTCAGTAATTGTCATCGTGCGACCTGTTCGAGAACCACAGCAGCACCTATTTCGTTTGTTGAGAAAGTAGGCACGTCAAGTGGGAGAACGAAATGAAGGAATTACTTTCTGTTCCTGAAGAAGACGTAACTCTTCAAATTCCTCCACTTTAGTGATATCGAACTTGTTAGCGCCGCCATCAATTGTTTTTTTTTGTAATTATATTTGTGTCGCGGAATAATCTAATGGAATTTATTATTCAATCGTGTAATATTTTTGTTGCATTTTTTCCGTAAATTTGATTATTCGAAGCGCTGGTAAGTGTATAATTTCATAATAATTACCATTTTTTACCCCTGCGGTAATGATTAATCATGAATTTGCGTTTTTTCCGATATTTGTGGAAATATGAAAATTCATTCTCCATTTTCTTTCGAACTTTAAGTCTAACGTAATTTCAGTTAACTCTGAAGATAATTGTATTATCCGCAGTTAAGTTAACTAAAATGGCTCAATGAAGTACAACGCATTGTCTGCATGAGAAGACAAACCTTCCAATATTCTGGCATGTAAAAGAAGTGATTGTAATTTTTGGCTACATTAGATGACGCTATAAAATTGTGGAATTTTCGTTAGCACGAGTGATGAAGTAATGAACCTTTATTTATTCCAACACGTTTTACTGTTGGGTTTTGATGTTGTTTTACCGTTGGGTTTAATGACGCTGCATTTTGGCAATAGATTTCGTACAATTACTCGCAAGGAATACTAATCTTGACAACTTTCCGAAATAACAATCCAGATTGTACATCGCAGTGTCTAATTCGTACGTAAATTGCGCCAGGCTCAAGCAAGGGAGTGATGTACGCTCACCACTGCAAGCTTACGTCAAACCTGCACTATTTGTAGCTCGGTGTTGGAGGCTGGTCAATTATTTGCTTGAAAAATACTAACCATCTATGACACTTGACTGAAATCTTGTTCTCAACAATCGCGGCAAACAAATTTATTTGTAAATTTTAGTGAAGAAAAATTATTTCTTTTTGTGCAGCAAGTGTGCACGCTGCTGCTGACACTGTACTATTTGAACAAGACAAAATATTTTGTATACTTCATTTCATTGGCAGTTGATAAGCCAATTATTCACTTAGCTCATCAGTTTTTTATACTTCAAACAGAACTATTAAAAATTACCGCAACAAATTTCAAATATATCACGTTAGTTTTTGCTAGTTGTGTAAGTGATTACTAATTCTATACTCAGAATCTTTCCGGCAGGGTGGCCTGTTTTGTCAGTGCATATGTGAATGTACCTATCATATAGGGCTCATGTCTACCATTTCCATCTATCAGCGCTAGAATAAATTTAATATTAAGGTTACTATCCAATAATAATACCACTTTTACCACAATCAGGAGATCCTCTTGGGTTATGTAGCTGTAGATACTAAATGTTATTTATTATTCAGCTCCAAAACCTTTGTGAAATAAGTATCATTTCTACCTTCAGTACATATTATTCAACTTCAATATAAACACCCTTGACAATTGAGTATTATTTAAACCTTCTAGAAACTAGGCATTCTACTTGACGCGCGAATGACATTCTATTTATATGTAGTCTTTAATGCAACCTCATGGTACGGGGATTGGCAGAGCCCCTGGCGTTCCGCAACACAAAGTGGCTTTCCTGCCTACGAGTTGGAAACCGTGCAGACATCACTTAATACGTTCTCACCTGACGTGATCTCTCTTCGAAAATTTTCACGCTTCCTAATATTTTGAGACCCTCTGATATCAACTGCAACGCCAATCGAATTTTTACCTCAAACTCACCTAAAGCGCTCTGAGGAATGGTTTACTTTTGTAGCTGTACATGTCAATCAGTTTAATTACACTACGGCTTCTGTGGTAAGAAGTTTCTTTCGTAACTCGAAAGATTTTGAGGCTCAAAAATAGTCAAAGCAATCGAGATACGTTATCCAATTAATTATATTTCAAAGATTATCTGCGTCTCATCTTTCATTGGCGTTTAATTTTCTAAAAAAATCTTGAAATACAAATAGGTTTAAGACGTTCCCTACCTCTTTCTTCTTTCAAAATTTGTGTTGAAGTAACCCATTCTACGTATTTCCCCCCTCGGTAATTGCAATATAGTCATCATTGCTGCAAAAGCCTGCCCCGATCTTGGTTACTTCAACCCATTTCATTTTCGTGAGCAGTCGACGTTTTTTCAAGACTTGTTCATTTTAGTAATTTTTACGCATATTTGTTCACTGTATCTCATTTTGTAATTATCTGCTAGCCTATGTTTTATCATTTTGCTGGACGGCAAGCACTTCGAGGGAGAAAATATAATGACGAGCACAGTTCATCACCGTTACATTAGCAGCCTTCGGCGACGTTAATCACACTCGCGAATAGAGCTGTAGTGTCATTCACAGGTTGCTGTTTTTGTTCTTGGAAAGCAATGACAATTGAAAAATTGAGGTAAAAACAGGCTAAAACGTTTTGAATATTTTATTACTTAAACTTGTCTTCAGTACATTTATTAGTAAGATTTGTCATATGCCACAAAAAACTATTTAATAAAGAATCCAAGAGCAGGTGGTCTCAATAGTAGTTGAAGAGTTAACAACCGAGGGTGTTAAAACAAATTCTCTACGTACCAAAAATGGAAAACGAGACACGAGTAAAATAAAAGTGCTAAGTCAGAAACAAAATGCGTTGCAATTTTCGCGAAGCGAAGTTTGAATTTACAAGCGAGAGAGCCATAAGTTGTTCGATATAGAAAAATATATTGGAAATATTGATTACGATAAAGTGATTGATATATGGCTACCATTTCCCTCAGCAGGGATAGGATAGGCAATTAGGTTAGTTAGGTTTGTCTATCGTATACCATGGCCACCGGCCATAGGGTGCTGTTATGTGACCTCAGCCGTACACATTTACTTTCCAAAACCATGCCTTCGTATTCCTAACTTTTGTGCTCACTTTGCTTCTTCTAATTTTCACATCGTTTTTATTACCTCTTCTTTTGTCTAATCTTCCTCTTCATTCTTAACTTACTATTTATGCGCAAGGGAGCCTGTTTGGGAACACACCTTGTGAATAGATTCCCCCTTCTCTATAGGTCATACTAAATGGCCTCTTCTCTTCGCTATTTTCGGATCACTTTTCAAAGGGATGAGGATTTCCAAGCCATGGCTAAAATAATGATAATATAGATACCATTTCATCCAGAAAGATATGTAGAACCCGATGGCACAGAATCTGAAATCATGTTTCGTCCTGCATGTCTGCCGTGCTACGGTACGCCTACGTCCCATAAGAAGGATAGGTCAGATAACAATACATTCGCCCNCCCCCCCTCCCCCACGTAAAGTTGTTCAGTTCTAGCAAGCAGCCACCCTTTATTCTTATTTTCTTAGAACAAGCTCTGTTACTTCTTTCGACACAAATACTTTCCGAGTTATTTGCTGCTCGCTCTACTTGATACTGCTCAATGCGAGGGACGACTGTTTTATTATAGCTTTATAGTGGTGTTATTGTGTAGACTTGATCGTCAAGGGGAACTGGCGGGCTGATTAGAGAAGGGGGCGAGTAAAATAGTGTATTAAATACTTTATTCTGGATTGAGGTTGTCGTAGTGAGGTGATAGTAGGAATATAGAAGCGCACGTGCGCTGTTATCTAGAAGGCGAGATAGGGTTAAGTTGATTAACATTTCTAATACCAATTTGCGAGTCATCATTGATAGCATTTGTTGTGCGACGCTGGCAAGACTGTGTACCAAGATAATAGTGTGAAATTTCGTGAGAACGATTCTTAATTTATAGCCGGACAAAGAGTATGCTAGCTCCCATCAAAGTACTGTTGATTTCGAGTTAGCCCGACGTAGGAAAGATATGATAATGTCACAAGGTCACTAAGATGCCAAATCCCGAATGTTTTTTTCTCAGCACTTTGCAAACAAATCTCAACCAAAAATAGAATTCTCAGGGGAATACCGAGCGAACTTATTTGACCTCTAGGAACTTTTGTTTATTACTTTGCGGACTATCCAATATTTTTGAGAAGCAAACAGCCAAAATTATTTGAATTTTTATTTTACCTCGTGCCTGATCAGAGGCCAAGCTTAAATTATTCTTTCTCTTTTTGACAATGAGGTGG
>VOMN01084404.1:0-11298 GCA_014899125.1 Orchestia grillus
CCTACATAGACATTGACGGCAATTTAGACCTAGACATTGATAGTAATTTTAGACCTAGACACTGACGCTAATTTTAGACCCAGACATCGACGTTAATTTTCGGCCTAGACCTAGACGTTGACGGCAATTTTAAACCTAGACATTGACGTTAATTTTCTACTTAGACCTAGACATTGACAGTAATTTAGACCTAGACATTGACAGTAATTTTAGACCTAGACATTGACAGTAATTTTCGGCCTAGACCTAGACATTGACGGAGCCTTAGGCATGCAGCAGCACGGAAGCGCGCCCCCGAGTGTGCAGGGGGGTTCGAGATGAGGCTTAGAAAGGCGCTGGCGAGTCACCTGGCGGGCTATGAATTAATGAATATATTATAATTAATGAATGGCTGATGGCCATTTTACGGGACTGAATGCGCAGGGCCGTCGGAAGCAGCGGCGCGCACACGTGTCGTGGTCGGAGGTGGCTGAGGAGCATGATGCGGCATAATTGGGAAGCATGATGAGGCGTAATTAAAATGCATGATGCACGCTAATTAACATGCATAATGCAGGTCAATAATGATGCATGATGCGGGATAATTAAGAAGAATGATGCGGGATAATTAAGATGCATGATGTGGCATAATTAAGATGCATGATGCGGCATAATTAGGATGCATGATGCGGGATAATTAAGGTGCATGATGAGGCGTAATTAAGATGCATGATGCGAGATAATTAAGGTGCATGATAAGGCATAATGAAGATGCATGATGCAACATAATTAAGAAGCATGATGCGGGATAATTAGGATGCACGATGTGGGATAATTAAGGTGCATGATGAGGCGTAATTAAGATGCATGATGCGGGATAGTTAAGATGCATGATGCGGGATCATTAAGAAGCATGATGCGGGATAATTAAGGTGCATGATACGGGATAATTAATATGCACGATGTGGGATAATTAAGAAGCATGATGTGGAATAATTAAGATGCATGATGCGGCATAATTAAGATGCATGATGCGGCACAATTAAGATGCATGATGCGGGGTAATTAAGATGCATGATGCAGGATAATTAAGATTCATGATGCAAGATAATTAAGATGCATGATGCGGGATAATCAAGATGCATGATGAGGGATAATTAAGATGCTTGATGGTGGCTAATTAAGATGCATAATGCAATCTTATTAAGATGCATGATTCAGGCTAATTAAGATGCATGATGCACGCTAATTAAGATGCATGATGCCGGCTAACTAAGATGCATACGCATGCCGTATGAGATGCATATTAGTCTCGGTTAATGGCAGTCAACAAATCTCCCTTTAATTCTCTGTAAGGACAATCATGTGCTGAGTTTACACTGGGTCGCCCAAAAGTAAGGTACCATCACTGATATCGGTAGCACTGATACCTTAATTGATGTTTAGGACACCATTTCATGAAAGGGCACCGTACTTTTGGCCCACCCTATACACACTATAGAAAACGAGCAACAACGGCTCGCTCATTGATGATGGCGTTGAGTTTTTCTTCCTGTGAAGTTTGTGCAAATGATAGTCAAAACTTGCGTTCAAGAAGGTGAAAATGAGCATGCGGTATTGTCTTCAAATATTTGTTGTGCTGTAACGTGCAACTGTAATCGGTAGACGAGCATTTTGAAACGTTTGAATAGTTTTTAAAAGCACCAATTTCCTGTCCACGGTGATAATGTATTCTTATCGTGGAAAAAATGTGTCCAGTAAAATTTTCATTTGATGGCAGAAAATGAAGTCGACTTCATCAATCATGATTTATTAATTACAAAAAGGGATGTTCATCTATTTCACCATGAACATATTTGTCTATATTCACGGATAAATAATCTACGCAGCACGAACATAATGTTTCATCTATGCTCTAGAACGTACTGAAGTTCGATGCACTTCAAATCTAACAAGAATTTAATAGACAAAATTCCTTTAGAGAAATCTGATTACTAAGTTATCCTTCGACCAAGAATATTAATCATAATGAACATTTCATGTGCATCAAATAAAGCGCTTTATAGGATTAAAATATCCTGAGATCCCTGGGAAAAATTCATCAGAAGATTCAGAACCCCTTACATTAGGTGGATGAATAAATATGCTTGATCTTTACATGCATAAAAAATTATTTTGCAAGCCGATTGACCTTTATTTTTTTAGGTTGTTAATAAGTGACGTGTACACTTACGTCTTAAATCTCACCCTTAGTTGCAAGAAGCAATTTACCATAAGCACAGCTAGTACATTCCTCGTGTATTTGTACTTCCGAGTTGTGAACGATTACGTGAAACTGAAGTTAAGGTTTTGGTGTCTTTTTTTTCTTATCATGGGAGTAAATAAAGTTTAGTGTATGGTATCAGCTAACGTATCTTTTGAAGTACGTTAGCCAGCAATGTATGTTAGCATAGTTAGCCTTGTGCGTTGACAAACTTAACACAAAGTCATCATGTCAATTTACCAGCACAGCAAGAGCCGGGATCGAATCTTCGCCCACCAACTGAAAAGAAGAAAACGCAAGGAGTATAGAAAACGAAAACAAGGGTTAAGCGGGGACTACAGTAGATCTCTAAGAGATGCATTGAGAACTACGAAAGGTACAGACAAACATACTGCATACTCCAAAAAATTGTAGTCAAGGGAATCCTTTACACAAGCTGAGCACAAACGCTACCGACGGTGGGAACAAATTGGGACAAAAATTCGGGAAAAATTAAGGATGACATGAATAAGCCAGTAATGTGAATGTGAGCGGATATTATCATTTTTTTTCATGGTTTGCGTGTGTTTTTCCAGTGATATTTAGCTTTATTATACTGTAGTTTTTCTCGTACCAATAAAGTTCTGATGAAACAGTCTCATTGAAATTTCTATTTGGTACGAGGGCTCGAAAATTTATTTTTCCTAGCGGAAAGTCGGCTTTAGAAAATTTGAATTCGTAGTAAATTTGTTCGCTTTCAAGCTCTCGCTTGCACAAAAATTTAGTACGTTTTGAGGCAGAGGGTAGCATTAATTCATATTACAATCATTAAAGGATAAAACTTTGATCTTTAATCTTCTAACTATTTTGAATCTTTCGTAACACGTTGCATTCACTGACCGTGATAATGCCACCTCATCCCTGCTGGCACGCTACGTGCGTTCCATCATTCGTTGGGAAAATAAAAATGCATAATGGCGTACGATGCAGCGTTCATTTAGGCATTGTACAGTTTTTAATGTACAAAACAACTATGCAAATAATAATAAACCCGTTTACAATTCCAACATAATGCATGAGAGGCAGTTTTGAAAAACGAATAAATTGTGGATAGACCTCATTATGACCTATTAAAAATCACAGTCTACTAACGTTTTATATTATGACATTAATAAGAGATGATAGTGAATGGAAGATCCCATGGGTCTTTTGTTTGATTGCTGATTTAGAATTAGTACGCACTGAATGATTGTTCACGGAATGGGTCTTTTGAGTACCGTGCGGGAAAAAGTTCAATCTACTGCACCCTGCGACGGCAGCATCCGTTACTGTAGAGTGGGCCATAATCGGCGCCGGATTCGAAGGAAATAAGACTTTTTAGTTTCAAAATTTGGGTGGACTCTTTTCTCATGTTTCCATTCTCTTTTTGCTCCGATTATCTGATCGTTAGTTTACGATTCCAGACACGCGTGGAACTACTTCTGTCTTGAAGCTTTTTACGACTGAGCCAAGAGTTCTCAATGAAAAAACGTTCCGCCTAAATTTGGCGCCATTTTTGGAACACCTTACAGTAGCGGCAGAGGTGACAATGGACAAGGTACGGGAGATTCAGGGAGCTAATTAGCAAGTATTCAGCATTACATCGAGGAAGAATGGCGGGGGCTATGATGCTTGATAAAAGAGAGTCGAATTTGGTGAGCGATTTCTAAATCCAAAAAAGCTTAGCAAGGACAGAAAGGCAAGGGACTCGAAAATGTAATGATCAAGTAACGTATTAAAGTTAATGGATATGTATTTCTAAAATATATATATGTATAAAATAAATGTACGCATGTAGGTATTCATGCATTTACATAAGTATAGTTTCATTTTGTTTTCAAGTCATTCTGAATCCGAACTGAAATTCTTTTCTGAATGACCAGAACTAGTTTTCATGCATCCGAGGGAAGGTATTGTTTCTTGAGCGTGGGTTAACTTTGTCAAAAATATAATATTTGTTCATAAATCATGGTGACTTAATACTTTAAAGTAACCCAGAAAAAATAGCAATTAGAGTGAATGGGAAATGGAAAATGATTTTGAAAAATATGGACAGCAACGCAGGAAAAAATGTCATTCCCAGTCAGAGATTTAAGAATTAATTCTAGAGACAAGTTAGAACTTTCCGTAAGAAATGACAAACTAAAATACGGTTTGAAACAAATATGAGCGTCAAGAACGACACTATTGAAATTAAAAACTCGCAAAGTGAGAAAAAATTGTAAAAATACCCAACGTGAATGAGAAAATTCACAGGCGTTCCGTAATTTCTCTCGACCAATTTCTGACGACTCATAGTGTTGCAGGGAAGAGCACAACCAGCAAAGTACACACGAAAAAGAGTAAACAGAGAAAATGATGTGAAACTCACCTGAGCATTGCAGCGAGTTCTCGCCCATCACCGAAGAATAACAACAAAAGAAGGGCTCTGCATGGTCGGTCTGACTCATTATCTACGTGTAGATTTTTTGACACATATGTTTATTCTGATTTTCTCAGGGCTTCTATTGGAATGCATTACACGGTTCCCAAAAAGTGCACCCAATGTTTGTTTTTCAATTATTAAAAAATAAGAGGCGGACATGCTGCCGACTGCCATGGATCGCCACCAACGCGCTGCTAATTTAACGGTCACGCCACACTTCTGCAGGGGGAGTAAGTGGGAGTCTTTTTCTTCCGAAATGTTTAAATTAAGAAGAGTGAGTACACTTTTTGGCTCCGCTGTACTACGACTGAGACAAAGCTCTGCGTTAAGAATTCTTTATCGATTGTGGAGTTGAGCGAAGACTGCGCCCGCGTCAGAGCGCGTCTAGGGGCCCGGGCACGGAGAGCTGGGAATCTCACTTCTGGCCATCGTGTGCCTGCCATCATGTGCCTGCCATCATGAGCCTGCCATCATGTACAGCATAGAGCGAGGCCCTGATGACTAACCTTGAGGCCAGTTACTCATGCTACGTAAAATGAACACGAGTACCGCGTCACACAATAAGTTGCTTCAAGTTTCTGCTGTCGGACGACATTCTGCCTCGACTGCACCTGGCGAACATTGAAGCTGACACAAGGCGCTACCTGGTCAGGATGCTGGTGTGAACCGTGTCTGTGCCTGGTGTACACCAGGGCACGGGTGGTGGCATGATTATACCAAGGATGACGGGACCTGGGATATATCAAGGATGATAGTACCTGGGATAAATCACGGATGACAGTACCTAGTGTATATCATGGATGACAGTACCTGGTTTATATCACTGATGGTAGTACCTGGTACAAGTCTCGGATGACAGAACCTGACATATATCACTGATGGCAGTACCCGGCATATATCACTGATGGCAGTACCTGGCATATATCACTGATGGCAGTACCTGGCATATATCACGGATGGCAGTACCTGGCTTAGACCTTAGTATAAGGCATAACTGCGTTTGATATACATAAATAGTGGACCACAGTGCTTCGTCCAGACGATCGATAGCAGTATCAGGAATACAACATCGTATACATTGTATACAACAAGGTGTATAACATATCAGGTATACTGTATGACAGTACGGCTGTATGAGGTCTATAACTGGTACTGTTCATATGGATGACAGTACCTGGCATAGACCAGGGGTGACAGTACCTGACATAGATGGTGGATGACAGTACTTTGTACATACATAGACCAAGGATAGCAGTACCTGGAATAAACGATGAATAACAGTACCACGTGTAGATGATGGATAGCAGAGCTTGGTAGATGAGAGATGACAGTACCTGGTATAGGCCATAGATGCCAATGCTTGGAATAAACAATGGATAACAGTACCAGGTGTAGATGGTGGATAGCAGTACCTGGTATAGACCCTGGTGTGGGACATCATGGTGGATTAGCAGTACCTGGTATAGACCCTGGTGTGGGACATCATGGTGGATTGGCCTGTATTGAAGAAGGTGTGGTCACCGTCCCCGAACCTGCTGTAGTAGATCTTCCTCATCTCCTGGCGCACCTCCCCGTTCATGAGGCAGTACAGGACTGCCACGAAGAACCCCTGTTAAATAACGAGAAAAAAATTGTTTTTAATTTTTTAAAGCAATAAAAATTGCGTTTTTAACGATTTGGTTGCAGGTAAGGAGCTTTATTAAAATAAATAACGAGATGATCAGAAAAAACATGCAGGTATCGATGGTCGCTGTAAACACGCAGGGTAGGCTTCAAGAAATGACATCGATTGTCAAAGAAAACGCGTTTTGTTAAACTGGTGACGCACTAAACGCGAGTTGTTCCTCGGTGTGTGACGCCCGATAATCTGTTGTAGAATTTTGGGTAGCCATCATGAGCAGACTGCGACTCATTCTCCCAAGCAGCGCAGGGGAACGCGAGTGGACAGCCAGATTAGTCACACACCACACCACACGCTGGCAACGAACCCGGGCACGCAGCCACAAAGGACCATGAGACTCAGCCTAAAGGGACCGAGAGGAGCCACGAGGACCAGGTCCGTGAAGACACCACCGACCGGGAAGAATTCGTTATTAAACGATGCATCACGAGTGGGATAGCCCTCCAGAAAATCTCAGTGGCGGCCACAGCGTCCACCTCCCTCCGTAGAGGGAGCAAGGAAGAGGCGGGGCAGAGAGAAATGCACACAAAATGAAGGAAAGTAACGGCAAGCATCGCAGGGATCAGTAATTAACTGTATCTTTATTACTGTCTAGCGTTGACGGGCAGAGCATTGCGGGAAAAACGTGGACCGAGACGCGCAAGACGCGGAAATGCGTGCATAGTTCACGAGATGACGCAGAATGTTCGAAAAAATTTACTACTGAATGTTGCCAACATTAATTAGTGAATGAAATATTCTACGTGGACATTTTTCGAAGCATTTTGATGTCTGCTTAGACTATTTCTTAAAATATCGCGTTCGAACATTTGAATTCATGAGTTCTGTTATATTTCGGGATCAACACCTCCCCTGCGACTCACTGCAGGCACAAAATTATTTAAGTCTTAAAACGAAAAAAAAACGTGCACAAGAACCGAGCAAACCCCGGTCGAACCGTACAAGCTGCGAGATGTCCAAATTCTTGAAACAAGCAACGGGATTCACATGATCAGCAATGGATTAATTCAGGAAAAATGTTTCCAAGACAGCTTACTCATCTGGAACACTTGAAGATCTGCCTGTAGCTCACGAGTAGGGATGCGAGTTAAAGTGCCAGTTTCTTGGAAAAAATAATTTCTTTTTATTTACGAAAACTACAGGTCCACAAATATTGGACTCAACGGGCAAAATGTGCTTATCTGAATGCATTTTCCACTGACTAGAACGGTCGATGTGAACGTGCAGAATTTTGAACTTGCGGAATATACGCATGAACGAATAATCTTTCCGTCCGATTAGTCCGCTAACGAGAGGGTGTATATCACTGATATACTGTATATCTCAAATGAGAGGGTCAACTGTATTTGCAAAGTACTATGAGATAACCAACAATGGACAAATTTGTGACAAAAAGCGCATACAATGGTACTCTCACCTGAAAAGACACGGGGACTTGATCCATAAGGAGACCTAGAATACCAGATTCTTGCTAAAAACCGATCGTATTCGAAAACAAGCGTTGTAAGATAACTAACATTGACCCTAGTTGTGTAAAAAAAGGAGGACCAAGCACGGCACCCTCACCTGGAAGGACACGGAGACCTAGAATCTTAAATTTTTGCTTAAAACCAATCGTATTCGACAACAAGCGTTGTAAGATAACTAACATTGACCCTAGTTGTGAAGAGCAGGACCAAACACGACACCCTCACCTGGAAGGAGGCGAAGACCTGGTCCATGATGAGCCATGCGAGCTCTACTGTGGGGTGTCGGGAGGTGGACAGGCCCCAGAGGAGGCAGTAGTGGACCCCGAACAGGGGCACCAGCACCAGGGTCGACTTGGCCAGCTTCCTGCAACCCCGGCACCCCTGATGTCTTGTAGCTGAGGTATGCCCGTGACCCTCAGCTATACCTCTGTGTGGGGGCTGTACCTCTGTGTGTGGGCTATACCTCTGTGTGTGGGCTATACCTCTGTGTGTGGGCTGTACCTCTGTGTGTGGGCTATACCTCTTTAGGGATGCTAGGCCTCTGGAGGTGTTATACACCTATGAAAGAGTGTTGAGAGTCTGCATGTATACGATGCTTTTGAACATCTACTACGTATTTTGGCCTCTGAATGAAGCTACATTTCGGTGAGCGTACTAGTCACTAGAATGCATATTGGGGAGCCAATGCCTGTGAAGTTTACTGTACCCTTAGAGCTGTTATTGCCCTGCATGATGATATAAATTAAAACTCATGTTGGTTATTAATTAGCTCGCTCTCTTCGATCGAATCATCGATTGGACATGAAGGTAATTACGCTCATGCGCACAGTGATTTACTAATTTAATTCCTCATTGCCCCGTTTTTGGTCCACTATTAAGTAATGCAACTAATCTTTCCACCTACTAGAGACATCGGTTGATGTACTACATATAGCACTCATGAGGTCATTTTTTGGGTGATTTATTGTGACACCCGACAGGGTCACCTTTTGTGAACGACTTCTTGAATGACTGAGTCTGGTGTACCAGAACCGATATCGTAGAACTACGGAATATGCTTCACCTTGGTTACATTCGCCGTGATTGCATGAGGTTGTGTAGTTTTGGCGGGATTTTAAAGTAAGTTCAAAGGATGGATCATTGCTAATATCTCAGGGAAGCCGAAGTAAAGCAAAATAAATGGAAGAATACAGGCATTTCAGGTACTGCTAACCATATTTTCTCCCCGTGCTAGTACTTAGAAAAAGTTACAGATATTCTGTACTTTCAAATCTTTGATTATTAATTTTATCACTATTTAAATAGGAAGAATTGAAGGAATTATTTCAAAGACTAACTACTTTCCTGAATATTCATTATGACTGTTCACCTGCATGTACACATAGTACGAGAGTTCACCTGCATGTACACATAGTACGAGAGTTCCCCTGCGTGTACACATAGTACGAGACTTCACCTGTACTTCATGTTCTCGTCGGACACAGATGACCTCAGCTTCATGGTCAGGACCCTGACGATGTTGATGAAGAAGAAGAAGTTGAGGAACACCGAGAACGCCACGGGCACCCTGATCAGCACCATGAAGATCCACGGCTTCTTGTGCAGCATCCAGCAATGGGAGTCATCCACCGCCGCCCTCACGGAGGCCCAGCTCCCCACCAGGAGCAGAGGGAGGCCTTTGGAAGGAGGAAGAAGATGAGCGCGGCGGGAAATTTTTCCTGTATTTTATGGTGCCAACAATCGTTTCTGACCATCCTTGCGAGGGGTGGACTATGGAAGGTACCGCTTAATGCTGGGTCGCCCAAGGATCGGCAAGGAAACCTTCTCGACTTTTGGTTTGTGTTTTCCATTTCCTGTGCCAAAAAACTGCAAATAAAAATGTACGGAACGGATGAATTAAAGTCAACGCAAAGTCGGTTGCGGTAACAGACACTGCGGGCCTAGGGGAGACGTTGTCTACACAGGTAGCGGTGCCGAGGGGTTAAGGAAATCACGTTGGAAAAAAGATTTCAAAATTACAGGTTAAGACTAATTGAAGGTTATTCTACGCAGCTAATTTAGATAAAGTGCTGCTTTCGTCAATAAGCTGCAGCTTATCGAACGATTTTTTTTCCTCAAGAGTTGCAATTCAGTACAGAGAATTAACTTTTATTCTATTTAGAATAAAATAGATATACAATGGCCCTATAACACAGTAGGAAAATATGTAAACATAATTCAACATAATCCCATTATTTATATTCATGGACTCATCTCAAACTTGACTAACATGAGAACTTAAGACCACGTCTCTCAGCACCTCAGATCTCCTCCATCTCAACGAGATCTCGCACCAAGCATTAGACGTCTTACTAAAGCCGCAGTTCCTCTCCTTCGGTGGTTTCGAAACCCTTTTGCACTACAGGCGCCTGTTCTGAAGAGGTTTCGAAGTCCTTTAGCACAGCTGGTAAGAGGATTTCGTTTCTCTGAGCCCGGATTATTTAGAAATGAAGACGCGCCCCGCACAAAATGGCGGCACAAATGATGGTAATTTCTTAGGATGCCTGCTGATTTACGAGAACTCTGGCATGAGATATTGTTATTTGCGGTATCACTGATACGGACTACCTTCTCTGACAGTCTCGCTGATCAGTTAGATATACGGACCTGGCAATTTTCTCTTATCTAAATCCTTAAGAGCGTGAAAGAGAGACGGGCGGTTGGAAGGACCAAGCAAGCAACACTGGGCAATTATTATATCGTGGGATTATGTGCATGAGAAAGATGTTCAGTGCGTACAAAAACAGCGTGTCATCCAGAAGGAAATGCATATTTGTTTTTAACTGACGTGGATTTAAACACATTTGAACAACCGAGTGTTCGGCTGAACATGACCGCTTGGGACGTTATCACAGCGAAAGTATGCCTGTTTCCACCACCTCATGCTCGGTTCCTTTTATCATTATCTACTGGAAAATTTTTTCAAAGTTTCAGAGGGTGTTCCAGAATACGATTTTGTGTGAGCGTTTTAAAGATTCTCTGAACGTGAGTATCATCTTGGTTGAGTCAATTTCCAGTGTAGAGATTCCCCGTGTGAAAATAATCGTCTGCATCGGTAACAGAGGTCGACATGGCAGCTTCACAAACGTACTTTATTGATGATTAGAGCGTGTCAAAATGAATGGAACTTTTGGCAAAGCGTACGACTTTTTTTGATGAATTGAGTGTATATTGACGAATAATTCTTTAATGAATTAAGCAATAGTTTTTTTCTAGACGCATGGTTTTTTGTAAAAAGAGCTTTTTAATGACTGATATTGTCTTGCGTGATTCGTTGAGATGGATATCGAGACCACTACCCCCACTCGGGGGAACATAGAGAGGCTCTAATCCCGCCTGAGGGGGCACTCACCCCACCTGAGGGGGCACTCACCCCCCCTGGGAGGGCACTCACCCCACCTGAGAGGGCACTCACCCCACCTGA
>VOMN01084407.1:0-10508 GCA_014899125.1 Orchestia grillus
GATTGTCGAGCGTGGCTCAGTGTTCGATTGTCGAGCGTGGCTCAATGTTCGATTGTCGAGCGTGGCTCAGTGTTGATTGTCGAGCGCGATTCAGTGTTAGATTATCGAGCGTGGCTCAGTGTTCGATTGTCGAACGCGATTCAGTGTTCGACAGTGTCGAGCTCAACGTTCGATATTTTCCATCGTCCACTGTGACTTGGACCTCCACGTTCACGAAGAACTGACGTTGCTGGGACGCGTCATACAAGAATAATGAGGCGATGGGAGGTTGCGCCGTTGGAGGGCGATGGCTGAAGACATTGCAAGGATTATAAAGGCAAACCACGCATGAACATTTATTGCAAAATTACCGACTGGTGAAGCACTCAAACCGGCGAAGGAGATGGAGATTCCTAACTCAGCGGAACGTAAAGTTATGACATGATGTTACTATTATTAAGCGTGAATGTGCGAAGGGGTGGGTGAGAATGGCCACGTTACAAGAGCTGGTAATGATGACTGTACGATATTTCGTCTGGTCGTCAAAAAGTCAAAGACCGTCTAGGGTAAATAATAAGATGCGTGATTAGGATTTGTGAAATGGTAAATTTTACGATAACGAATGCGAGGTTTGATGGTAGCGGCGCGTTGGATCGAAGAAGACCTCCAAGGGGGATCGGTGGCAGATACGTTGAGCGATGGCAGCACTGTGTACATATTTCTTGTTCCTAATAGCGCAATTTTCAAGCTCCCGTCATTGCAAAACATCAGAAAATGTCCAATATTCCTATAAAATTTTGCTCATGTATTATTCTTGTGTTACATTTATCACTAGAATTCCATTGAAGAATAACTAATTTCAAAATTTGCTAACCTGACCACAAAAGCGTAAATATTAGAATTACAAATGTTTTCGTTTCGGTTAGTAACAAAGAAATAGGAAGTAGTGGTTTCAACCCAAAAACAAAACAAAAGGGAAATTTTGTGACATAATACAATCAGGAAACATCCAACGGTGGTGTAGAAAACACATTGGAGGTAGAAAACAGTTAATTAGACGCACAGAAAAAACCGTAGAGGTGCAAAAAACATTATGTGTGTAAAAATGCCTAGCACGTTCCGCAAAATTCCAATAAGGAACGGAAAAATCCATCGGAAGTACAGAAAAACCAGTTTTTCGTGCAGAAAACCCATGAGTGCTACAAAAAATACTAAGCATATCGGAGGTACAGAAAACCCATCGGAGATTCAGAAAACCCTGTGGAGGTACAAAAAATCCATCGGAGATTCAGAAAACCCTGTGGAGGTACAGAAAAACCCTAAACCCCTTTCGAAGTGCAGAAAACCCCAATGGAAGGGCAGAAAACCCCATCTTCGTAACAGTGAGGTGCAATGTATCGAGGGCGATCGTTGAGGAACGTCAAGGGCCACCTAGCGGAGAGTGACTTCGAAATGATCACGTCCCGAGCGCCTTGCGTCACAGCCGCAAGAGTTTCAAAGAAAGAGTCCAATTTGTGAGGCCTGCCAATTACACGCCTGGCTGATCTCCATTGCTTTCCGTGCTCCCGAGACGCGTTTTTTGGTATCACTGCGACCTCCCAACAGCCGATTTACCGGCCAATATTTCGCGTCCAAAAAGCTGAAAATCCGCTGCTCGGCTTCCTCGATCGTAATGAGCGGTCATGATTTTTCGATACTTTTTTCTTCCGGTCAAGGTTTCTCGACGTATCACCTCTTTAAATCACAGTTTCTTCGGAATTTATTTCTTCATTTATTTTTTCGAGTCGGGGTTTCCTCGAAGCATTGGTTTTTCCTTTAATCACGTTGTTTCTAAAGGTAATTTTTCGCATAAAGTGTCGTAAAGAAGTCGATTTTATTTTACATCCTTGACATGGAGTCTGGAATCTCACAAGGATCCCTAAATTACTAGAAGCTCAGAGCTTCAGATGAATCGTATTTATTCATAATATCATGAAAATTGAAAACGAAAAGCGTCGTAATTTTCATCCGCAGAAATGTCATTTTTGAGTGTATATTTTGCGAGGTTTTGCTATTTCAAAGCGGGGTCTTGATTCGAAGACGTACATGCGCGTGATTTGTACTCTCGAATTTAAACCAAAGGTAAAGTTTTGAATGTACTGTGCTTACTCGAGAACGTAAAGCTCGATCACCCTCATTAACTTAATACATGCTCCTTTTTAAGAAGTTGAACGGAAGAATTCACATTCAAATAATAAATTTGTATTGAATGACACAGAATAATTTGTGTCATTACTTGAGATCCTCTCGCAGATTCTTTTTGAGTTTGGCGGCAAGTAAAGAAGGACGGGAACTGAGATTTTCCTTGGAGTATTTAGGGGCACAGCTCCTGAATAAAATTGTATGAATAAATGATTATCTAAATAATAATTATAATTATTAAAAAATACATACAACTATAAAAAATATAGGAGAACCTAAGTGTATGTACTAACATTAGTTAACCCTATATGGCACAGCGCTATCACGCAACAATTTATAAAGACCTCAGTTTTATTAGAGATCTCAAATGATGTTCAAGACGAAATCATACAAAAATTAAACATTTCCACTCAAACTTCTTTTGAACAAGTATCATTTCAGGGCGCCTAAGGTCTGGTGCCTAAGGAAAAGTATGGGCTTTTAATCTGTTAACAAATTTTCACCAATTAGGGTGAAAATGGTAGCTTAGGCACTCTGGTATTTAACGTACATATCTGTTTTGTGGCGACCGGGATTGACGGTCAAAATGGAACAACCATCGGCGTGAAAACAACTATACAGAAAAAATATTGTACTTATGTGTTATTGTGCACTAGTTCCACTCGATCTGACCGCTGACTCCTATTCTTTTCTTGCAGTAAATATAGGGTTCAGTATAATATCTCGTTTTAGTTCGTAATTACACGGCGATATATCGTAACATTTCTTGTGTACGCTGGCAGAACATGAACTGCGCGTGAATATATGAATGCATTTTGATATTAAAAAAAATGAATTCAACAAATTAAGTATGGATTTAACTGTTAATCTTCGACACTTTTAATATCTACTAAAATGAATATTTCAGTTATCAAGTGTTCTATGTCTCATACCTTTATCGTTAAAATGAAGCAAGAGCTAAGTTTTCACGATACTAAATTTTTCGCGATGCTGGAGCTATATTTTTCCAAATGCTATATTTTCCCCGATGCTCCAGCTAAGTTTATCACAGTGCTAAATTATTCACGATGCTGGAGGTAAATTTTTCGTAAATACTAAAACAGTATTTACGTAAATACTAAAATAGTAAAGCGACACGCCTGAATTATACCTCAAAAACCTCTCGAAGTGCAGGTGCCTCGAAATAAAGACACGTGAATTATGGCGCATCGCCGTGCGCTCTAACGTGATTCCCTCCACTGGAAGAAACGGCTTTTGGAAAATGGGGAAAATTACGTGATTATCGGATAAAAAATTAGAACTTTTCTCATGCACCACTGAATGTTGTGCACCACTAGATCTTGAGCACAACTAGATCTTGTGCACTACTAGATCTTGTGCCCCACTAGATCTTAATGTCTTTTCGTAAAAACTAAAAGCTACCTTTTTTAAGTCCTCTAGGTAATTGAGGTGATCTTGCTTTCATAGATGGAACTGACATCTCCTTCGGCACACCGCGCTTCAGTCTGTTCAGTTGCGCGGAGAAACGAGTCTACGCTGCTCTGTGTGAGCGAGAAAATGTCGAGGTTTTTAAAAATTCAAGTATTTGCAAGCTAATTGTAAAGATCTCCGCTGTTTTTTCGTCCTCTAACGAGCTTGAACAGAATAGCAAAAATACAGAATAGCAAAAAAACTCCATTATCTCTTTGCATGGACTTTGTGGCGCAATGTGCAGCTCCCTCACATTTCATTATTAAGGTACCGAGTTCGATCCCGAGCGTCACAAACTTGCTTTCACGTGGTCACAAGCCCTTCCCTTGGGGAGGATGATTAAGCCTCTCATTTCTCATCGCACTCAGGTAACCTGTCAGGAATTATAAGGCATTAATAGCTCAATATATTCGATGGGTGCACCAACTTGACTGGAACACAGTTTCTTTCTTTCGTGGGAATTTTAATGAGCTTTTGCCTCATATCTATAACTACGTGCTTAGTCCGATGCGAACAAATATTTTTCACCATACAAGAGACTCAAACATCAATGTCGGACTATTTATTCTCTTACATTCCTATCGTTTGCAGGGTTGTTTTTCGAGGGAAAAAGTGAAAGGCTCTCATCTCTAATAAAATTGGACTACCACATCACCACTTATCTTGAGCTCATTTGTTATTGATCTGTTCAAGTCGGGGAGATCACTGAGGTTTTCCGATAGAAATGAAAGCTAGAATTTAATTTGCGGGCATTTGTACCCTTTTAATTAGAACCTGAATTTTCCTTTCAGGGCATGTCAAGAGAAGCTAAATTCTTCTAGAGGACAACAAACAGAGCACTCTCCATCGCATGCATTAGGCATCGATGACTCGGTATGTCTGGGGAACTTGAAGAATTTTTCCGAGAAATTCTCAAGGGTCGATCATGTCTCGTAAGAAATTCTTATAAACTGTACCGTTGCGCTTGTATTTTAACGAGCTAATTAAATAACGCTGACGCCATCGAGAACTTAACAAGCCTCTTGAGTCTGCGAAAGTTTTCGAGCAAATCTTCTAACGAGAGATAAGTTGGAAGGAATTTGTGCGAGTTAATTAGGTTCCTGTCAAAGAGATCTTAATCTTCTTAGAATTTCGGCCTCGAGAATATTCGCATACATGGAACCTTCATTAGCGCTCAGAAGTTAATTTAAATCCAAGACGTCCATTAAAATTTCTTAGCGCAGTGAAATAGGAACATTCAGTTATATCCTTTTGATTGACGCGGGATCTAGCTTTATTTCTTTATTTAAATGTGAAGGGAAATGGCAAATGCCCGCTTGCTGCAACCTATGCTTTAACGCTGCTTTATTGCATGAAAAGATGACTTCCCAGGGGCAAACATGGCTCTTTATAGGCGCCAGAAAATGCCCTCATGAAGCTCATCCTATGGGTGAAGATTTACAGTATTCAATTTATTCAAAAAAGGACAAATAAAGAGCGCCCCCCCGGCGGTGGGGTTGTAAAACGTTTATTTCAAAATAACATTATTTGAGCATGATAGGAAAATGTAAGTTTGTTCCTATTTTGTAACGCACTTATTTGTTTCTGTGTTGTGCGGCCAATTCGAGAATGCTGAATATTTAATTGCATCCATATTTAATGGAATGCGAGTGCTCGAAGCCTTCTGATATTTTGTGGATTCATTTATTCCAGATTAACATGTAAGTTCAGTACCATGCGTGTGTTTTTCAGAATTCCTTTTCTAATTAAATGTAATTTTATTTCATTTAAACAATTTTAAATATTTATGGATGTATACAGACATTGTGATTAAAATTTCACATGAATGAGTTGGGCTGATAAAGAAAATTGTTTAGTTACAGCTCAAACATTTCTGAACTTGGACACAACATTGAACTGAGCAATGAGCCTCACCAAAATTATGGAGAAAAAACGCTGGCCATAGTGATGCACAAACTAATTTTCCATCATAAAAATATTCAAATTTTACCATGAGCGGTCTTAAGAAATGCATACATAACTACACAGAATATGCATATATTAAGCAGTTTTCTTTGAGAAACTCATACGTAAAAAACTAGACATTGACTAAGCACTCCGGAATAAGTCATCGTTGACGCCATTCTCTCTCCTTCAATACTCGTATTATCATAAAATCTTCTCTGACGATCAACACACGCACGCAACTCACAACACACAGCCCACACAGCCCACACAACATACACAGCCCACACAACCCACACAACGCACGCAACACTCACAGCACACAACGCACGCACTCGGCACACAACACAGCTACGTAACACAACATACACAACGCACGCACTCAACACACAACACAGGTACACAACACACCCCACTTACACACACTATCAATACTTCATCGCATCGACGTCGGACGGCTGTAAGAAAACACTGGATTAGACTTCCAATCTTCATAACCATCGAGCTAAGCTCATTTTTCCAATATGCTTTTCATTTCCGAATTCGTTACGATAAATTCCGACTCGAACCGAAATGGGAATATTCCTTGCTGCGAGTTTGTCTGTTTCAGGGCCTTTAACGAAGAAAAATTAAATTAAAGTTAAGTGAGAAGCCAATTGCAAGGACGGAGAATGTGTACAGGAAGTCCTCAAAGCCCGTCTTGCTTTGTTTACGCATGATTTGATTTGTTTCGGAAGATTTCAATTCGTGGTATTCGAAATATAATCTTTTAACTCCGTGTAGTGCTTGGGATATGCAGGCCTATAGGAGGCGAAGAAGTGGTTCTATCAGTTAGTGGCAGGGATGTGTGTTCGACTGTAGACTTTGTTGTAGGTCTTCGTTACACGTCAGTGCAGACACTCTTGGCTGCAGACACCAGGTATTTCTTAGACCTGGTGTAATACTTAATTTTTTTTTCATAGTTAAATTACCTTCAAATTTTTCCATATTTCTTTCTCACTTCATTTGATAAACAAACTACGGGTGTTGTGAAACACACAGGGAACACAAAGAATAGTGACTCTCATAGCTTACAAAATATATTTTATTTGTGTATGTGACACACACTCATGATGAGAATGTGTCACAATCGGTAGTGTGGTAAACGGCGGTCCCAACTGAAGCTCTAAGGAGTACTTCTTGCTAGCCTGACGTCGGCAGTCTGCAGCATTTGAGTGTGACAAAAACATGTATTATTTTCTCGAAGGTTTCCCTTCTATTCTCATCCTCTTCCTGTTATGACCGCAAATTTATGGCTCTCTCCGTCGTGCAACACACTCGAACTGTTTTTGTTGCTCGCTTACCATTTTTTCCGTTGGTTTAAAGATGCTCAACCACAGGAAACTTTCCCGCGAAGCGCGCTCGGCTCATACTCTTTATTTTTATTGCTTTGAAACTGACGTTCATTTAATGCATTATTTCTAAAGCTGTAGCACTGATACAGCACCCAGAGGAAGTCATGAGAGAAAAACATTTTACTGATCAGGATATTTCTTTTTAAATATAGCTCGTATCAACGGACTTTGATCCAACAGACCTCGATTCATTTGGGACATCGGAATGTTCCCAAGTTGGTCGATCTCAGAGTGTGATTCCACATACGTGAATTAGAACTCTCTTTTGGGCAAGTACATGCTTTATGATTGGGAAACATTGTGCGATGCTGCCTATGGGTTTGGCATTATCGGAGCTCTTCTTTTCCGTTGTTTAACGCGTTCAGGTGCGATTGTTCTGATAATTTCAAAGTTTCTGCTCTCCTTGAAGGTCATAGTAAATTTACACTCTCTATTAATTACCTTAATTCATCGTCAATTGTTTATTAAATGAACGCTTATGATCATTAGTCATCTGTTGTTATCACTGTCGCTGCGCGTAACTGATCTCCCGAACCTACGTAAAAGCTCACCCTTGACGCACGACTGAGGAGATCAGTTCCCCGTCACGAGCGTGCCATTTCCATGGCTGATCACCTTAGTTGGTCGCAAATGGTAAGCATTTTTGATGGCTGCCCAGATCAGTCCCGCGTAACCAAAGGGTTTAACCTAGCACGATTGAAGCCGGATCAAATTTCCCTTTGCAAGATAGCGTACAGATTATTTTTTTCAATTTTTGAATATCACTAATTCTTATATTTGAGTGCACTCACATTGGAAATAACCTTGTTCATTTATTTTATGGATTCTTGTCTTTTGCTTCGGGACGTATTGACTGCAGAACGCTGGTTGACTTTGAGTTGCTTCGGTGAAGTGACTCGAACAGTAGCGGAGTGTTACCTCGGCTCCGTTCGAGTTGCCTAGGTGAAGTGACTCGAACAGTAGCGGGGAGTAATTGTACGCCTCGCCCTACTCTATTCAGACATCTGATGCTCGGTTAGCGCATTTCCGAGCTGCTTTCCGTGTCTCCACAATGTCAATAAAAATTTATACATATTTACGAGGTACTTCTCTCGCGTCAAGTTCCGGCGTCAAGAAAACCAATTAGAGGCCAGAATTCCCAGCCCGAAGCTCCGTCTTGAGTGCTCCCTTCATCCTTCAAAGATTCAAAAACAATAACTGCTCTTCGAACTTGTGACAACTTTTTAATGTGCCAGCCCCGCAAATTTCCATGGGCAGCTTTATGGCCCATTAGTCTGGCAAGGAACCCATAAATTTAATCCTAGGGATCGTAACTGTAATATAAGCGAGTGTAATTATTTTCTCTGGTCGCTCTCAATTATAAGATGGTTTTTATTTTGACCCTGTTGCTGCTGTGCCTCCACTGGGCGTGCTGCCTGGACTCGTGCTGCTGCTCTGCCTCCACTGGGCGTGCTGCCTGGACTCGTGCTACTGCTCTGCCTCCACTGGGCGTGCTGCCTGGACTCGTGTTACTGCTCTGCCTCCACTGGGCGTGCTGCCTGGACTCGTGCTACTGCTGTGTTTATGTCATGCGTTCTGCCTACACTCGCATTCTTTGCTCTGTTCTCTCCGATCAAAAGACTAAACATGTTTGTATCAGATTGTTCACAGTGCTTGAGAACGCAGCTCCAGGGAAGGTACCAGTGTAAGGAGCTCATTAATTACATCAGAGTTGACTATTGTAAATTTTTACCCCGACTTGAGGCTACATCTTGCAGCTTGCTAGATGCTTTGTCTATGACCAAAAATCTGCCCTCAGTATTGGAAAAGTCCCTCAGCATTGGAAGAGTCTCTTTGTGCTACTGCCTGCCCGCAGTATTGGAAAAGTTCCTGAGTATTGAAAGAGTCCCTTTGTACTGCGGTCTACCCTTAGTACTGGAAAAATTTCTGAGTATTGGAAGAATCCCTTCGTGCGGCAGTCTGCCCTCAGTACTGGAAGAGTACCTCAGTACTGTGGTCTGCCCTCAGTAATGGAAGAGTACCTGAGTACTGTGGTCTGCCCTCAGTAATGGAAGAGTACCCCAGTACTGCGGTCAGCCCTCAGTAATGGAAGAGTACCTCAGTACTGCGTTCTGCCCTCAGTAATGGAAGAGTACCTCAGTACTACGGTCTGCCCTCAGTAATGGAAGAGTACCTTAGTACTACGGTCTGCCCTCTGTAAAATAAAAAGGCGGCTCTTGGCTCCATTCCAGCCACCGACGCCGCACCGACCAGACTGCTGGAGCCGACCGGTCGCATTGCCGTAATTCTATCGAGTCCAGAAAGATGATCGAATCCTACACAGAGATTCAAGAGCTTATCGGCCGGATAAAACTTACAGGTGTAGTATATCAACTGAGCTTATGGCTTGGACAAACTTGGACGAAAACGAAGTGGAGGATTTCCTTTTAATTCACTGGGAGATTTTGATTGTAACAGGCAGTGTCCAGGGCCAATATCAAACGATATTTTAATCGCGCCTGTTTCAGATAACGCTTTCGATTGGACTTGTCACTGTGCAGGAATACTGAGTTTACTTTCGCCATTTTTACCTCATCCATTGTTTTTTCCATGCCATGTCCAAATATTTTTATTAAGTATTAAAAATTTTTATGGAATAAAACTCAATTTGTTTATTCCGTCACTGAGTTCCGCGAAGAATGAAAATAACGAAAGTCAGTGGCGTCTAATGAGGTCAGTATTGATGACAACATTTGATACAGGCGGTCAAGCATGAAAATCAAAATGAAAGTATTATACTCTCAGCAGAGGTTGCGAGGTCATCGATGGTGACAACGTCTGTTAATGGTGGTGATTCATTTAAAAATAACGAAGCTAATACCGTCTTTTCGTTTTGTGAAAGTTGATGATTAAAAATGACTATGTAGCGTTGTAGCGGTAATAAATCACGGGAATATGATGGTAGCATGGGTGAATGTTAAGTGAACGTTAAAGTCGCTGGCAAAGGTCATATTGACAATAACATGTGTTAGAGAAGAGGCGTAATTTAATTTAAAAAACGAAGACAGTATCTTCTTTCAGCAAAGGTTACGAGGCATAACATTTTGATACTAATGTGAGGCAGTGGCTGGGAATCTCAGGAACGCACACAAAATAACCCCAAAAATAACACAAAAATAACGTTGGTGGTATGGATAAAAAAATTAATCATGATCTCAAAAGTTTGTATTTGTGAAGGTTCACGCGGTGAAAGATAACGATAGCGCGTTTCTAGGTTATCAAAGCACGGAAACAATAACGGTAATAACGCTTGTTACTCCGGCTCCCGCCACAGCAGCCAAGCCAAAGTGACATACAAAAAGTGCATCGATCTGCCGCCGGCCTGCAGCGCGCCCTCCTTAGATGATTGCCTTGTGCCTCCCCTTCTGCAGCCTTCCCCCTCCTGCAGCCTTCCCCTCCACCAGGCTTCCCCTCCTGCAGCATTCCCCCTTCTAGCAGACTTCCCATTCCTACAGCCTTCCTCCTCCAGCAGGCTTCCCATTCCTACAGCCTTCCCCCTCC
>VOMN01084417.1:0-14150 GCA_014899125.1 Orchestia grillus
TTTTCATGACGTTACGAATACTTATTTGACCCACTGTACAACGAAGGTTCACGACAAAGATTCGTGAGACTCAAGAGCTGGACTTCTGAGAACGCCTGAAATTTCTTCACCTGTATTCTCTCCAGCAAAGAAAGGAAAGATACATTATAATCTACATATGAGAAACAATTCGTGGAATAGTCCCAGACGTCAAAAACGAGACCATAAGGTTGCACACAAAGCGACATTCGGTCATTTGGCAAAGTGTGTGTTGTGCCGACGTTCAATGCGAGGGCGGCTGGCAGCATTCCAACTAGACATGAACTGTCCTTCTCGGTGATGGGACCCAGACTCTTCAACTCTCTGGCAAAAGACCTAAGAGAGTTATATGGTTCCCTGGACGTCCTCAAGACAAAGCTGGAGAACTTTCTACGAACTATTTCTGATAGGCCTCCCTTGCCTCACGTTCATCAAACGGCAGAGAGAAACGGCCTCATTCAACAGCTCGCCGATACACGAGGGGACATGAAACAAAGCGGTGGCACCCCAGTGTGGCCTGGGTGTGAAGGTCCAAACATCTTTAAGATTCTAAGGTGTGCATGTGTGTGTGTGTGTGTGTGTGTGACGGGTAGGAGTAGGGAGGACCACGAGTCGCTAATGAGACTCCCCACGTGCAGGTACTACATGTGCCGCAAGATAAGGCAGGGGCGCTACGACTTCGTCACCTCTACGTGCCCCGGTCTGCTGGCGTTCAACCCGAACAAGAATCTATGCGACCTGCCAGAAAATGTACCCAGTTGCCCGTAGTATGGTGAGCGGTGGCAGTGTGGTGCGATTATATGGTGTGATGGTGCGGTGGTGTAATGTAATAGTGTGATGGTGCGGTGATGTAATGTAATAGTGTGATGGTGCGGTGATGCTGTTCAATGGTATAGTGTGGTGATGCAGTGTAATGACAAGGTGTGGTGATGTCTTCTACTGTTAAACTTTCGTGGTGGTGTAGTGTAATGCCTTAATGCTGAAGTGCCTAATGAGATGTGTTATGTTTCAGGCCATTGGAGAACGATCAACTGGATACACCACACAAACCTCAAGTGACACGGCATCCCCCTCACTCCCTCATGGATCACGTTCGTAAAACCCTATTCAATTGGGGAGACAGTTTGCTTCACCATTATCAGCCCACCCGCGTCAACGCTCTTGAGTCTACTCTCCTCCCCCGATGTCGGCTCCATTGGTGCAAAGCCAGGTCAAGTACCACTGCATCCCATAGCATATATACTTCCTGAAGGAATAGTCGTATTACCGAGTTTATGGTATGTGTAAATTACCTGGCTTGTAGGTAAAAGTTCCAATGTGTCATGTTCGGAGCTCTGCAGTATCTAGTAGCTAGTGAGAGTTGCGGTTCGGATTGTGTTTTAGATTGAATAAAACAAAAACAAAACAAGTGTTTTTACGATCCAGCTGCAGCACATGGAACAATGCCATGGTTCCAGCTGTGGGGAGTGGAACAATCTAGCTGTGTTGTACGGAACAATCCAGCTGTGTTGTACGGAACAATCCAGCTGTGGGGTACGGAACAGTCCAGCTGTGGGATACAGAACAATCCAGCTGTGGGGTACGGAACAATCCAGCTGTAAAGTACGGAACAATCCAGCTGTGGGGTACGGAACAATCCAGCTGTGGGGTACAGAACAATCCAGCTGTGGGATCCGCAAAAATCCAGCTGTGGGATCCGCAAAAATCCAGCTGTGGGGTACGGAACAATCCAGCTGTGGGGTACGGAACAATCTACCTGAATACGGAATTTAAAAAAAACGGACAAATAGGAAAAATTACTTCTTTCTTGGGAAACATATTCAATCGCATTCAAACCTAAAATTTTAACAGATGGTTCCCGAGAAAATAGCGCTCCACCCAGTTGAAGGGCCATAGTTAGATGGACGATTGACAGTTGCTCGCCCAGTAACTAGCGGTGGCAGCCCGGCTCTAGGCGATTGATAGTTGCTGGCCGAGTAACTAGCGGTGGCAGCCCGGCTCTAGGCGATTGATAGTTGCTGGCCCAGTAACTAGCGGTGGCAGCCCGGATCTGGTAGGGCGAGCACGGCGACCAGTGAGCGTGTTTTCAAAATTTCTAACTCTCCAGTTTTCAAGATAGCCGAACCAGACGGCACCTTCAATGAGGTGGGAAATGGAAAGCAGCGACAACTAAATTCACCCGTGCACATGAGCTCGATTGTTTGTTTCTGCGGTCTCTGAAAAAGGAGAGGAATTTGGTCTCAGAAACGACAAATTTACACGTAATAATGGTTACTTTAATCCGGAGTCTAGCGTGAAATTAGGTGACTTGTCAAGTCTTGTTATAGTCAGACCGGCAAAGAAAACATGCGTTCGAATTGATGATATACCAAGGTTAATCACAGCACTGTGATGGAGAGGAAGCGCCTCATTGAGACTGCTCACCAACTCGTCCAGTATGTAAAGTGGTGGAAAGAATGATACAACGCCTCTCAAATGAACTCGTGGTTCTACTAATAATGAATCTTAAGTTGATGGGATTTTGACTGGAGGAAGCAGATTAGGCTAAAAGACCATGTGTAAACGAAATTTTACTTAGATTTACTTTTCAAAAAGTAATTACAAATGCATTGGATTTTTGGACAAATTTTGATGGAATTAAAGATAACACCCCCTACAATAATTTCATATTTCCGTATTACGCCGCCTATGACTTTGAAGCACTAGACCAAAACCAAGCAGACGTCAGTGTTGGGCTGAGTTGAGCTGCAATCTTGAGACGCCTAACATTTAAATACATAACATTTATCAGAGAAAGAAGGAGTGCGATGTCGGACTATGAAAAAGGGAAATTAAAGTTGTTAACGGAGAAGGGTGTCCTATTTGGTAATTTGAATGAACATTAATAGGTATAGAAAAGTTATATGCAACTTTTAGCAAAATCATCCTTCTTTATATGGGTCCGAAAAATCGACCAGCCGTCGAAGGCTGCTCCGCGAAGCTTCTTCTACGGGGAAAAGCTCGAGAAGTGTTCAAACGTTTTTAGATTTGAACATAACACCCAGGAAAATGTGGCAAATTTCAAACTCCTCGGACACCTTTGTATTTAATTAAAAGGATGACACCAGCACTGACCAAGTCGAGCAAGAAAATACGGGAGGAGCGGGTGCGGGATAATGTGCAGAAGATTATCGAAGATTGATCAAACGTCATTTTTTCAGATGAAAAAAGTTTAATTTGGATGGACCTGACGGTTTTCAGTTCTACTGCCACGGTTTTAGGAATAAGGAACAAGTCTTCAGCAAGCGGCTTTTCGGAGGAGGATCTCTGATGATCTGGGATCATTTTCATCGAAAGTAAGGCAAGTTTGGTGAAAATGGAAGGAAGGCAGAACGCAGTAAAGTAAGCAAATGTCTTAGAAAGAAGTTTTCTTCTATTCTTAGCCAATCATCGCGAGAATAACGCAGTGTTCCAGTAATATAACGCTGCAAGTCACACTGCAAAACTGACAACCAATTGGCTCTGAAAACACAACATTGCTACTTTGAGTTGGCCCCTCAAGTCCCCCAATTTGAATCCTAACGAGAATCTATCGGGTATATTAGCGAGGCAGGTTTGGTATATAGAGCAGATAATCTCAGGAATATATTAGCGAGGCAGGTTTGCGTCAATGAGAGGATGGGAGGCGATTCGGAAACACTTGACACGTGGTGGTGCGTCGCTAAGGAAAGCTGGGAAGTAATACCCGTAAAAAGGCCTACAAATCTAATTAATTTTAAGAATAACAAAGTAGATGTACGACAATCAAAAGAGAACACGAGTAAATATTAAGTAGCTTGGTAAATTGCGATTTTTTAGTATGTGCTATCTTTATTGCCATCAAAGTTTACCCCAAATCTTAATTTGTAACTACTTCTCGAAAAGAAAAATTGAATAAAAATTTTAGCCACTGACTTCTAATTTAATTAGCTTCCTTCTGTCAGAGTCTCATCAACATTGAATCATTAGTTGTAGAATCATGTGCAAATTTATCGTGTTTTATCATTATTGCCACCACTTTACATGCTAAATATACAGGCTGTTCCTCCCATGCAGATACGTGCTGTTTTCGTAGGGGCAACGGGGCGCGCTCGGTCGTGTTCCGTCTACATAACTAGTACACTAAACCACCGGCATATGTTAACAACTTAATTTACCACAACTGATTGAGAACGTCACATCGTGTGAAATATACATGGCATTTTAGTGCTAAAACGAATACGAGGGTTGCATGTAAAATTCAGGTTATTATTCCACAACAAAATACGGGAACAATCTCTTCTGCCGCCTGAAGAGCTTGGGCATTCAGCAAAAATGTGTTTTGTTGTGAGGGTTACCAGGCAGTCATTACAGCGTGAGGTGCAAAATCTCAATAATTCTAAGACTTCAATATAAGGTGCAAGACCTCAATGTGAGGTGCAAGACCTCAATGTGAGGTGCAAGACCTCAATATGAGGTCCAAGACCTCAATATGAGGTCCAAGACCTCAATATGAGGTCCAAGACCTCAACATGAGGTCCAAGACCTCAACATGAGGTCCAAGACCTCAATATGAGGTCCAAGACCTCAACATGAGGTGCAAGACCTCAACATGAGGTGCAAGANGTGCAAGACCTCAATATGAGGTGCAAGACCTCAATATGAGGTACAATACATCAATATAAGGTGCAATGCATCAATATAAGGTGCAATACATCAATATCAGGTGCAATACATCAATATAAGGTGCAATACATCAGGTACTGTAGTTATAGTGATGTAAACAGACCAGGTACTGTACAGTAGTTATAGGTGTACACGTCGGAGTCGGAGCAGGGGGCTCTACACTCTCAAAACCAAGGCTGGTCCCAGGAGTGTCCCTCAAAGCACCAGTACACAACCTAAGAGCCGCGTTATGTACCACATCAAAGGTTGGAAGCGGGCTTGGAGCTAATTGAGGCTCTTTAGAGTTGGAGTTGGGCTTGGCGGTCTGCACCCCATAGAAAGGGTTGACAAGCCCTTCAATAGTTCTGCCATTCGATGCACGTGGCCTTCAAGGCTTGAAGATGGTGTTTCCAGGTCAATTTACTTTCTACAGTCATTCCGAGAAATTTTTCGTGACCGAAATCACTAACGATCTATCTCGGAGATACGAAGGGGGTGTATCATCATAGGATTCCTTCCAGAGATGAAATAGGACCGACTTAGGAAAAACAACCAGGCCACGCTCCGACGTCCATTCGCCAATACTGCCGACAGCTAGCAGTATTCTTTGGACTAAAGCTGGTAGGTAATTTGATGAGACGTAAATTATGATATCATCCATACACGGCGATGAGGAGATATTAGATTGAAGGACTGTTTCTAGCTCATTAGCAGCAGCCAAGAAGGTGCAGCTGATTACACTTCTTTGTGGGACTCCCTGGACTGGAATTTCAGGAGAAGATAAGGCTATCCCAATGTTTACCCGAAAAGTCTTCTCTTCAAGAAACTTGAATGTTCAGTGCTAAATTTTCCCCTAACCCTTTTGCGTGGAGGATACCCTTTGGTGGTCAATCGCGGTCATTTGTGGTTATTCATAGTCATTCGGATAAATCATAGTCATTCGGATAAATCATAGTCATTCGGATAAATCATAGTCATTCGGATANTCATATTCATTCGGGTAAATCATATTCATTCGGGTAAATCATATTCATTCGGGTAAATCATATTCATTCGGGAAAACCCTAGTCACTCGGATAAATCCTAGTCATTCGGATAAATCCTAGTCATTCGGATAAATCCTGGTCATTCGAATAAATCCTAGTCATTCGGATAATCCTAGTAATTTGGATAAATCATAGTCATTCATATAAATTATATACAGTCGGGTAAATCATATTCATTCGGGTAAATCATAGTCTATTGTATAGTTCACGGTCAGTGTTGTTGGACGGACATCGTCCTGGGTACGCATGTGGATTTATCTCTAAGCCTACATAATAATGATACAAACTGTCATGGCGCAGTGTGGTTACGAAATATTCTCCGTGTTTTTTAGAAGGGTGCACTACTGAAAATTGCACTGCTGGTGCCCCAATCCCCGTCTCTTGAAAAATTTCATTGTTATTTCACGAAGGGGCGTTAGTGGTGGCTGGTGCCTTGTCCTTAATAATAAAAACTCGTCTGAAACTCTCGTCCTATGTTGAGGTATCAGTTTTATTCAAAGGATTTTCCTCAGAGTAGATAATATATCAAATATGTGTTGAGCTCTAAATTTCCCTCTTTGTTGCACCAATTCGATCTAATCAAATGACTGAGTCAATCAAATCAAATGACAATACAGAATTTTTTAATCAAAATTCTCAAAGTCGGGGAAATAATTTTTATTCCAGGAAAGTCATGGACGATTCCGTAAGTTAGTGAGCTTTGTGAACTACTTGTAGAGTTGAATACATGCAGAGTTGAATGCATGCAGAGTTGAATGCATGCAGAGTTGAATGCATGTAGAGTTAAATGCATGTAGATTTAAATGCATGTAGAGTTAAATGCATGTAGACTAATGCATGTAGAGTTAAATGCATGTAGAGTTAAATTTTAGTCTATGCAGCGTTTCCCTAAATTTTAAATCACGAAAAAGAAGTGTGAAAAATAACGTACCTTTCTTAAAAAATATAAGTCGGAAAATTACAAATGCTGAAAAATTATTCAATGGTAGTCGTTAGTATTTTAAATATTGAATTGGCGGCAGTATTGATGCGCTGCATTAAAAATATTTTACTTATTGGCAGTATTAACACATTACATCAAAACTTTTAATCGTTCTCAGTATTTGTACACTTTATGGAAAAAGTTTAAACTATTGGCAGAATTAACACACGTCGTAAAAGAACATGAAATTGTTGTTAGTATTTACATATTATGATAAAATATTTCACTTTTTTATCATCTGGAATTAGCGTTATTTCCCCCACGCTTGAAGTTTTCTCGTTATTTTCAAAAATGCACCTCACACACATTTAGGTCACTCTATATAAGGAAAACACGCTCAAATAATTTTTTTCCGGATTAATCCTTTTCCTAAATAGGCACCGATTATTCTTCATCACCTTCATGTTTCTCTTCCTTCTCTAATCACACCAATTCTACGGAACTCGATGTCGAGTATTTCAAAGATCTTAGTTCTTACCCAACTGATGTTAGAATAATTGAGTAATTTTCCTTCTGAATTTGTAGCCAGTGCTGCATGAGGAGTAAAGAATAAATAGCTTAGCTCGTATTCAATAACCTCCAATTGAGGAAATCCAGAAACATTTCAATCGACTTTTACAAGCACACGCTACACACCTGCATGATTGTACACTAGTGGATCACCCACTCGTATCGTTCCCCATTTCCGCCCCTCTCCTCTCACGTTCTCCACTCGTGATCTTATTTTCCCTTCAATAAACTTTCGTGCCCGACTTGTGTCCTTAGAACGACTACATTTCATTGACTGATATTTGTCTACTGTCGGTGATTTAAAATTTATCTACCGACCGAATACCATTAATGGGCAATACTCTTCTCTGAGATGTTGGTGCACTAGAATTGCGCTCGCTTTTGAGAATTCGAACTGATTAAAAATATTGATACCTTTAACATAAACAAATTCCCTCGCACTCCTTTTAAAGAAGATTACGCTTCCTGATGAGCAGACAAGATCCCTGGAACTAAAAGTGAAATGCTAAAATTCTATCACCTTACTACATAGATTTCGAAGCACACTTGAATTTGCTCATTATTATTTATGACAGTGAACTTTTTCCTGAATAAAAATTCCTGTAAGGGCGAAAGAGCTTAATTGATTATGATTAAACGAGTTGTAATGAGCTGCCGAAATTGGACACTAAAAGAAATGAACTAATCTCATTTAGGATAGGGACACACCAGGAATAGAATTATAATTTTACCTTGGTAAATTATGGACACATGAGTTTCCATTTCCACCGCATTACAAAGGGTGACAAGAAGATGATCATAAGCCTATTTAGCTTTATGGAATACAGGGTGTTTAAAAAATGTAGGCAGTACATTACTCAGATAGGCTGTATTTCAAGTGAACTAACCCATACCGTTATTTGTTGCTATTATGTCTCTGTTATTTTAATTTAATACATCAATTAGACTATTGCATTGTACATCTAGATCAAATAAACTATTTGAATAATGAGCATGCAATGAGCGAAGACGTTCCAAGTGTAGCGTAGAAAACTACGTCTTTCATGTTCTCCCACAGAATAACGTCCATTCTCCTTAAACTGAATTAATTCACACAGGATATTACGTATTGCTTATAGCTTACTTTAAATTAATAAAACTATTGAAGCAAGCAGAATAAGCTAAATTAGAATTGGTGGACGGTCTGCTGCTTGCATTGAAGCTCTAACCTGAATCCGAATCTAATCCACAATTCAGTGATCAACTTCTGATTGAAGCCAAGAAAATAGAAAGCACAGGACGATAATGTATATAAAAAAATAATTTTGATGAGATACAAAAACAAATTCAACAACCTGATAGACAAGTAGTTTATTCGTAAAACGTCACTGTAAAAATTTTCAATGCAGCGTGGCTTGTTCAAATAGAACATATAGAAAAGATGAACATGAAGGAGCCACCGAGTCAATTTGACCAAACGATGTTTCAGAAATAAAATAAAATTACCTTTGATTTCAAAGCACTTGCATTAGACACTGTAAAATCGAAAGTATATTCGTACACGGTAATGTAAAGTGCTCCTTACAGCAGGGCCAAAGTACAGTCTAAAATAAATCTCTAAATAGCATGAACTTAAAAAATATACGTAGCTATACAAATGCCATCACTGATTTAATTGATGACATATGAGTAATAACGATAAATTTATATTTTATTTAAACTGAATAAATTGATTATTAGTTGGTTTAAAGATCTGTATTCACATAAAATGTGATCCTAAGAGAGCGAAGAGAAGAAGGGATTATTTAGTAAGGACTGCATAAAACGTAGAATCTATGGACAGGTGTGGTCCCACACCGGATTCTCTGAGCAAAGAAACTGTATATTAAGAAGGAAGAGGAAGAAAAGACAAAGAAGAGATAACGAAGAAAGTATGAAAATGAAAAGAAGCAAAGTGGGCACGGAAGATGAACGTTCCGAAGGCCTATACATAGGTGAGGTAACCTAACAGTGCCTTCATAGCATGGGATAGAGAAACCTAATTAACCTAACTCTACTGCCTATCTTATGTCCCTTGATGGGATCTGAAATGATAGCATATTTTGATCTACTTACTTAAAATTCACACTTTAATTAAACCGAATTTTCGTTGTACTGCGACATCAGCAAGAAAAACAACAAATCGAGGGCGCATACTAACTCAAAATCCTAACTTTTTGTAACCCAACTTCTATCGTAAAAACTGCCCGTGCGCATAGAAATGGCGTTGCCAAATGTGCATAAGCAAACCTAAATCATTTTTAAACTCAATAGTCTTAACAGGCTTCGCATCGTCTACCCCTAGATTTTTGAAAACACCTTGGCAATTACTTCAGAAACCAAGTCTTCTATGTCTCAGGTGATTAAAAAAAACGCATTAGTAAAATGATTCGCTAACTAATTGCGCTGTATGAACTGAACAACCAATCGAAAAAAGTTGAAAAAACTGCTCTGATTTTCAAAAGTTCTAAAACTCTGCTAAAGCACAAAAAATTCAATTTTACATACAGCAGAGAGATATTCTATTTCTTTGTGACTATCACGAGGTAGAATGTTCAATGAACATTGGGTCAGCTACGGCACGAGGACTATTACTACGCAAAGGTAAACTGCTGGATAGAAACGTGAAATTTCAACCCGGGGAGTAAATAGGGATGTCGATATTCAGGTCTGAATTTTCAATGAAAGTTGCGACGCTTGGCTAGTAAATATATAGGGTGTCTCAAAAAAATTTAAGCCAATGTTAAATAACTATAACGAAAAAACTCTTAGTTACAAAGATTTAAAAAAGTTGCACATTGTTCATTTATATTCTACATCTATATGTATGGGGAAATTTAAGGAAAATAGATTTGAGCGTATTTTTTCAGGATTATTTTTAGAAACTAACTCCGACAACATGTTTGCTCTAGTTTAAATACTAATTTCACAGTTGCACTGCGCACTACATAGATTATTTTTGTTGTATCATAGATGCGTTTTCGTATTAAATTACTACGACAGCGTCACGCTGGTATTGTTATTCTTTTTATCCTTCGATGAGTCCTCAAGATGCAACTGATGAAAGAACAAAGCACATTCATCGTTGTGAAGTACACTTCAATAGCTTTTGAATTATAGTAATACGCTGAAAAACAAAAATGACTGGGAATTATACAAGCCTTCGATTTATTATGAAAATCTTTCTTTTAGCTCATTGATCTTTTCAATATTTAATGAATCCCTTTATTGCTATCAACAGGGCTGGAAACTACCGAAAAGTCGCTACTGGTTAACCAGTCTAAATATTTTGCTGAGGTTTGTATAATTTTGTCCGAATATAATTCTCTATACCTTTAGCTGCCCAAACGCAGGTGTAGCCGCCGAAAAGTTTATTGTATTGACGAGGCGGCCAAAAAATTGGGGTGGGTAGGAGCTCTGATCTGAGTGAACCCGACGGAAATTACGTACAGGAAATTATAATGAGAATACGTCAGAAGTCCATGCGGGTTTCAATTCTCATTGTTCAAATATACAATGGGTAATTTTTACAGCTTTTTTAGACAGGTACCATAAGCATGATGAGCTGATGTCCCGCTAAAAATGGTACTGAACGGACGACAGGATTTTTAGTAAATTTCTCGAAAAACAGAGTCCTGTTTGACCCGCTTCTGGCCACATTTGAACTGAGGTTAGGTTATTTGCGTAACTTTTAGGTGAAATTTCATAATTTCTTCTGAATTCCTTAACGGCTGTAAATACTCTGCACGTTTCATTACCTCATAATAGCTATCCCACTGTATGATAATAGTCCAGTGTTGCTAGCTTGGTCCGTCTGTTCGTCTGTTTGTAGCGCTGTTGTGGGTTTAGATAGGAGAAAACTCCCGGGCTCGTATTCCTAACTAATCAGCGAGACGGTCAGAGAAGGCAATCCGTATCAGTGATACTGCAAATAACAGTATTTCAAGTCATATTTACCGCAAATAAGAGGGCATCTTATTAAGAAATTAGCCTCCTTTGTCCCGACATTTTTGAGGGCCGCGTCTACTGATAAATAGTGGGCGAGTCCAGTCAATTTGTACGACGTACGTGAAATAATACGCTGAAAAACGAAATGACTGGTAATTACACAGGCCTTCGATTAAATAAAAAAAAATTCTTTTAGCGTCATTGATCTTTTCAATATTTAATGAATCCCTCTACTGCTGTCAACAAATGCACTGAACATAGGAAGCCTCGTATATCCTACCGTTCCGTAATGCTGGTGACACTAATTTTGCACAAAATAAGTTGCCAATCAGTTTTTAACTTATTTTGCCCATAATATTGCGGAAAGTACGAGCAAATCACCTTTCCATGCACTCCGACAAATCAACCTAATTTATTACACCGAAATTCTTCCAGAAAGATCAGTAACAAGCAAATTAGATGCCTTGCTTAACAGTAGCGACAAAATTTTATTGTGACCCGGAAAATGGAATTAACTATCATCCTACAGCTGGGCATAATTTCAAATTGATAGTGTCGACCACATGCGCCTGTTGGGGTAAGCGTCGAACCAAAGCCTCCACTCAGTGTTTGGCCAGCTATCCATCAAACCGCTCGCTTTCAATCCTTTGACAAAATCAGTATCGTCCATCATACGTAATCACCTGGACAGTCGTTTGTCACTATCTTTCCCCGACTCGTTAAATTGTCTATTTCCTGTAAATTTTTCCTCTCCAAGGCTTCCGACTAACAATATTTATGTACACGAGACGCCTACGGGTAGCGATCACAAGTGTTCCCGTCTGATCCAGATAATCACAAACAAATGCAGTCGCTGACAACATAAATGCACGCATGTGTACAAGCACACAGCGTTCATACATACAGATGCATAAATCTGATACTGACTTTTTGTGAACGATGATAGTATTGTTACCTCGGTGGCTGTTAAAATGTGTCATACTATCGGTAAGGTCCGTACTTGCATGCACACCCACACGAACTTCAAACCTTTTTCATTTACGTACGTTTGCTGACCTTTACTGCGACTGCTTGAGCAGACCACGTGAATGATAAACTTCTGAGGGGAGGATAAGAAAAGAAAAATCAACTTCCATTCTGGCGGGGGGCTACATGGACTAGCTTCCGAAGCCCCAGTGACAACTTGAAGAAGAAGAACACGTGAATGAAGATGTTTATGTAGACGTCCGGAACTCGAGAGTGACGCGAGGGTAAGAGCTTTCTCAAGAGAAACTCTGGAACACTTAATACCATTTACACAAATTCGGTACATCAGGGGGAAATTTAGGCAATTCTATTTCAAATAAGAGGGCAAAAAGGGTATAATAATGAGACAGTCAGGACGGTATGGGTCTGTACCCATCATCAACTGAAAATGAAAAATTCAGAATATGAGATATATCCAACAAAAATGTGGAAATTTTTACAACACAAGATATAAAAAGGAAAAACAAGACGGATTCACACAAAAAACATTGTCATTAATTAATTAATAACAGCTAGAGGACGAAAACTTGCTGATTGTTAAGAGAAGAATTTATTACAGACCCGAAAGTTAGGCTTCAAAAAAGTTAGACTGGGAGAGGTGGGTACTTTGTATCCCGCCAAAGGGCTGTAATTTTACTCGGAATTGTGACACAACGAACAGTTTCATCACCTCCACTGAAGTCGAGGAGCGTGCACCCGAACTCTCCCTATCGCCCTAGCAATTAGGAGTCGGGGCCCACGATGGACTGTCGAGCTCAAATAACCCTGAAAAGAATTTTCGCTACCAACATGAAAACGAAAATTTTGGAAATTCTTCTTCCAAGAGAACACTCAGCAGGTAAATGAAAACAATTTCGTGAACATAACTCATGGATCAAAACGTTTGAGAACTGGGAAAGAACGTTGAAGAATCCCACCATATAGTAAAAGCAGCCCAGTGTTGCTTGGTCGGTTGGTCCGTCCGTCTCTCTGTTACGTTCTTTGAAGGATTTGGATAGGAAAAAAAATCCCGGATTTGTATTCCTAATCAGTGAGACTGCCAGAGAAGGCAGTCCGCATCAGTGATACTGAATTATTTCAGCAAGAGGTACCGTAAATAAGAGGCCATCTTAAGAAATTAACATTATTTGTCCAGTCATTTTTGGCGGGGCTCGTCTACTATATAGTTTTTAGATGTAATTCATTTTCCCCTGTACTCCATTTCAAATTAGAAAATTGAGATAACAGTAAGAAGAACGAATATTTAATCAAGTAGAGGAAAATATTCTGTTAAAAAGAAATTTGGGACTCTCCAATTGGCGACCATTATGCTCTAACCATTGTGTCCTGCTGTTAAATGAAAGCTGCAGAGCAGCTGAGAGGCGACAAAGCACGTGATAACCATAGGCTAAAAGTTCACTTATTATTATCATCATCATCAAGTTGGTAAATAGCTGGAGTTTGAATGAAAACTTTCGTCAATTTCGAAGTACATTAATGTTCATGCTTTGGCAAAACAGTGGTTCCTCACACTTCAGCATTTCCACACTGCATGTTCCGCTCTCAGTGAACTAACTTTTATTAACTAACCTTTAGTGTTTGAATGAAAAAAATTATTAATGGGTTAAGTGTCACAGATGCATCACGTGACATACTTGCTATCAAATATTGAAACGTTAATTCAAGCCCGTTGAAAATGTTGTAAAAGTAACGCAAAAATAAAATTGTTAATATTTACTATACTGTGACAAACTGCACAGAGCATCCAATTCATCTCACAACCTTCATTTGGTGTCATGTGATACAGTTTTTTCTGCGTGTCGAAAAACCATTTTAATCGGTTTGTGTCAGGGTAAAATTGTGAAAAATTAGTTCATATTGTACAACGTGCCTCCCCCTCCTGTGATTCCTCCCGGTTACGTTCGGGTGTTGCGTTGCGGGGGGTGTTGCGTTGCGGGGGG
>VOMN01084419.1:0-16510 GCA_014899125.1 Orchestia grillus
ACTAATAAATTCAACGAAATATCCATCAAACCAGGAAGCACACAACATCAGCAAAAAATTATCCACTGGGTATATCAAGTTCCTGACCTTTCGTATTTTTACATACTTGTTAAGAGAATAAATGGAAATGAGTGTTATTGCATTAGATGTATAATACAATAAACTTTTTTATTCCATTTCTTGTAGTCATGCTAATATGATCACTTAAAATGCGAGGTACGCAATTTGAATTGGTCGAGTTGCTTCACTTTTATTATTGTTCAACTTTATTCGCTTGGATAAGTATTCGAGTCATCTTTGTTACTGGAATCAGCATCTTTTATACGTCGGGGATTTAAAAAAAAGTTTAAGTAATATCCTTTTATCTATTGATGTCACTACAGAACCTCAAATTTGAATTGTTCCATTAATCCTCCGGAATTGAAATTTGCGTAGCTTTAAGGTAACACATGTATTCGTTGTAACATGAGAGTAACTTTCATCCGCACAACTCGATAGCTCTTGTTTTGTCGTGAAGGAGAGGTTGGTTGCGTTGAAATGGCTCGATGCGAGGATGTAGTGAGCTGTAGGACAGGAAGTCGTATATAGCCGACGACCCCTAGCCTATACAAGGTCCCCCACGCGGACAGGGGAGTCCTGAGACCGCACATTACACTTCAGCTTCGTGACCTTTCCGGAAAGCGAAGGTAACCTGCCGTCGCTGTACGGGTTCGATGCCTTCTGAGCTGCCGAGTCTCTTCATCCTGCCTTTTAATTCCAATATCCGTTTTTTTTGTTCTATTATTGTTTTATTTGGTTCTTCTTATGCAGCTTAATATGTTCTTATGCAGTTTTGTCTCTCGAGTATGCTTGTTTGATTACCGTCAAATATTCCGTAGTAAAATAGGGTTCGTATCGTGTATGCTTGCAGCGATAATAAAAAAGCGCGACGTTTTTCAGAACTCATTGGAAATATAAAGCAGATATGTTTCACGTATATGTGCTTTAGCGAAATGAACTTCTGCCGTTTAAATACAATTGATCAGCGGTCTAGTATTTTAGGAAATTTTGGTGTTTATAACTTTCAATGTTGCTAAAATTAATTTGAATTAAAAAGGCTAAAAAGGCGCTTCATTTGTATTTGCCTTGTAATAACACAACGAAATAATTACGATTGATTTATTTTTCTCAATTAAACTTTTTGGCAGGTGTGACATCTACAAGACACGAAATATTTGAGGTCTATTCAAGCTGTTCAAACTATCTGGTAAAAAATATTCAAACTCCGTATCTATTAGTTTTGACATTATCGTTAACGTACTTTCAAACAGACGGAAAGCTCTGCTTATCGTTGAGGAAAACTCGCAAGATAACTCCCCTTTCCAGCAACATCCCTTCACGCAGTAATTTGCCTCTTGCACCCGCATCATGAATGGAGTCGAGCTTGTGTCAAAAGCCAGACCTGCTTCTCACAGAAGTGCTACGGACACCGTCAGGACGCTGACAAATATCTCATGTGTAGTGTATAGTATTGCAGTTTGAACCTTCTACGACTGCTCTTGCATACCGAGTAATTAGGGCACCTCGTTCCAGACCACACTAGTGTGCCGCCTTTTTAGGAATGTCGTGTTCAACGTTTCTTTTGCAACGGAAACACTCCGACCTGGGCATCGAACTCGAGGCCTCTTGACTTAGAAGTAAGCACGTTACGTTATTACTTGCGCTACGAAGTCAGTATTCCATCATGCCTGATGCATACGAGTATTACTTTACAGCAGTCATTGAACTTATCATCATACAGTCGTCCTCCGCGTCAAGCGTTAGATCAGTTCCAGCAAACCGCTCTACATAAGTACCTCGCATAGAGCGGTATCAACTAGAGGTGGCATCAAATAGCACAAAAAATATTTGTAAAAACTTCATATCAGCATTGATTTTACACTTTAATTTGAAAGATTTTTCAACCTTTCTAATGATTACAAGACAGTCCAGTATCTTTAGGAAAGTGGAAAATATTAATCTATAGGTTGTATTTCTAGGTACATGTACCTTTAGTTACGATGACTGTCTTAGTATCTTTAACACATTGACTGCGATACGACCCACCGGTGGGTCGTTTTGCCCCTAGGAAAATAAAATCATCGCAGCCAACGTGTTAAGAAAGCCGGAAAATCTTTAAGTTGATCTGAAAAAAGTGTCGTAAGAAGCAAATTGAGCTTGTTATAAGAAGCAAATATGAAAATAAATCGTTTTTTTTTATTGCTGAAAACCGATCTAGCGCTATACACGTGGGTATGGCTGTATTCTTACGTGCACGGTAAGAAGTTGAGTTTAAGGTTTGACTAACCGATGACTTCATAAGGTGCCGTTACCTCGTGGTTGCCGTGTAAACACTGCGGAGTGAGGAGCTCTTGTCTGGACGCAGCGTGCTGCAGTGGAGCGTTGGTCGTCGGAACGTTATTGGCGTGTGAGGCTCCCCTCTCGCAGTGTTTAGCTCCCCTCACTCGCATTCCGTCATTTGCATTCCAATTACAGCTACTTCGCTCGCCTCTCCCTCATTCCTCACTCACTCTTGATCGTACTCATCCCCACGGCAACGCCCTAACTTATTTTTCTTGTCATCATTGGCTTTTGTTCGGTGAAAGTCAAGCCTAGGATTATTTGTTTTCTTGTTTCATTGCTCGGTTTTTAATATCCAAGGGCATTGTTACATCCCCTTCGTTATTTAATATTTCTGTACTTTCTAGGATCCTATTTTTCAAAATAAGTTTATGCATGTTTTACGCTGATGGATATTCTCGAAAAAGGTGGACCAATTATGATTTTTCATGCGTGTTAAAAATTGAAGATTTCGAGTACTAAACCTTTAATCTTCTTAATACAAGTTACCTTTTAAAAAATTAAAAACTTTGTGCAAATTGTCTTCCTAAAATGCGAACCTTGCAACCAACATGAACTGCGCATTCTTTGGGCGTCCTTTGAGTCGGGTTTGCACCGTATTGGCGCACACACTCGTATGAGCACCGTATTGGTGCACACACTCGTNCACACTAGTATGAGCACCGTATTGATGCACACACTCGTATGAGCCCCGTATTAGCGCACAAACTCGTATGAGCACCGTATTGATGCACACACTCGTATAAGCACCGTATTGGCGCACACTTTCAACATTTCACGCAAATGACGCGAAGGAACGCATGCACAAATTTGTACTACTGGGACGGTGTTATTTCCGTTTTCATTAGGTACTTTTTGTGCGTAACATACCACCGTTTCTTTGCAAAATTTACTGCCTTTCCCGCGAAACGTTGAGTTTTTCCCGATTCAAGTATTATTCTGTGATACGTGGTCTTGGCTTACGAAAACTAGTTTTTGAAATTTGTTGTTGTCTGATTGTTATCATTTTTTGAATCATGCACAGCTGTAACAGCTGAACTCGTATACGTTCGTTTTTATACTGTTTTTGAACTTTCCACTTTTGAATGAGTAAAACACCAATTCTTCTGTATGTAGGGAATTTTTTATGAGGTATTTCGAGGCATGAATCACGTCTGAGGGTCGGTAGGATTTCTGAGCTACTCTCAGTAGAGTGACATTGACAGCGCCTGTCCACGTCCGTTCACTGTGGAGGAATGTCGCTCCTTCGCTGCGTATTCTGATGCCCAGTGCTCAATCAATCGGCAAAGCTTGTCGTAGAAGTGTGTTGTGGGTTTCGTTGGGAAACCCATTTTTTATCTTCTTTCTCATGAATGGTCTTATAAAGTCGAACTACCGTGCGTCCACCGACGGTGTACTGGAGCGCCGTCTCGTTGTTGTTGCGTTTTCGTGTTTTCATTGCGTGGCAGGATGCACTAACTGAGACAATTTATTTTTTTGCTCTTTTGTGTTGCCACTTGAGGGAAGTCTTCCGTGTTTCGCTGTGACGATCACCTCAATGCTTCATAAACAGTGGCTAGACCCTGAGTTATATGTAATGTGGGTCAAACACTCTAGCGTTGTTTACTTCGAATTTTCCTGGTATAGCCTTCTTGTTCTTCCCTTAAATTATCTTAACCCAGTGAGTGTCGCTTAAGTTAATGACGGTCTGTAAGTATGAATTGATTTGGCAATTTAAAAAAATTCTTACATGAATCACTATACTTCCACAAGTTAAACTGCACTTGTTTTCCATCGAGACTCAAATCACCTACTTCGTTCGGAGTCAGTTTGCTGTCCAGGTTCTTTCTGGAGGTTCTTAGTTTTTATGCATATTTGACCTCTTCGTTTGGTCTTCGTTTTTATGGACTCGCGTTAAACGTGCGAACTTTTTCTTTCAGATCATAATTGAGCGACCATGTTGGTGAGACGGTTACCTCCACCTCGTTCACATATACATCAGTGACTTCACCTGCAATGTAAGTAATTCTGACTTTTTTCAAGGGCAGTTCGTGTACCATAGATCTGTATGTTTTCTGCAAAGCATGTCATCAGACTTGGATACGAAACATGTGGAATGCCGAATTTAGCAACTTGGTGATCGATCCTTGGCGATTTGATGTAGATTTTTTGACTGCGAAATCGTTGCATAAAAATGAAGAGCCAAAAATGTAGACAGTCTCGCTGTTTGTAAATTTTGTACCCTTTCATCTGTAGAAACAAGTAATTAAGAGTATGATGAGGAGCGAGCGTATACTTTTGTTGTAAGTTTCTTTACGTAAATACCATGCCCAGTCTGCTTTTCTGTACTTTGGTTCTGTTAGCTCTGCGTACGTACGATCTTTTTTTTACTGGGTCACGCTGTAAGGTTTTCTCGAGGTTTAAAGTTAGGGTATTTTAAGCTGATGCGAGCCTTAAACCTCTAGCTTTATTGATCGTCAATCTGTGAGTGTTTAAGAACTCGTCGCCGTCGTCTGACGAGAGGAAGTTTTTAAAACAAAATTGTGGTCAGATCGTGCATCAAGTGACCCAGAAATGTCGGGCGATGCAGTTCGCCTCGACGCTCTAATTGATCTCTAGAGAAACGCTCTCTTAAAATGAGGGCGTGTGTGGACTTGCCTCCGTATTGCCCTAAGTTAATTTCATTCATATTTCAATCATAAAAGAAGTATTTTCGTTGTATGCATGCGAAGCTACATTGTCGTCAACATCGTTTCGATGTTATTTGTATTGCGGTGCTCAGACGCGGAAGAACATCGTTCGTGATAACAGTTTGAAGCCTAATTTTTTCGAAATAGAAACGAGGATTTTTGATCAACATGAGAATCGTAGTTAATTAATTTTAATTTCAGAATGAAACTCAGTGTTACCATGCCGTAGAAGGCAGCGCTTCAATCCCGCACTTGGGTGGAACGATCGCTGTGTGATAAAATGCTCGGACTCATCCGTCGTGTAATTTTTAACTTGGGCCGTTTGTGAAGCTGGTGTTGCTGGTGTGGGCCGTAATGCTCTCTCTGCTGATCCCATTTTGAGAGAACTTGCGATGTGCTCTTTCTCTCCTAACAACAACTTTTCCTTTGCCGAACTTGATTGCATCGCATTTTTTACCGTGCGAAGCGACGGACGGTGGAGGCTGAACAACTTGTGTGCGATGCCTCTCTTTTTTGCGGAATGTTAGCGCGAGTTATACGAACGCTCTAACGAAGTGCGCTAGTTTTTCACGGGCACTCTTCTTTCGTTACGTAGCGCGCTTGCTTCTGCCATCTGCTTTGTAAAGGCATCCTGCTTGTCTGAGCTACGGGCCCCTCCCTTCTCGCGCCTCTGTGTGTGTGCCAACTTTAGTTGAGTAGTTTTGACGCAAGTTGTTTCTCGCAAGTTTTCTTTTACACGTCCCTGAGAGCTTATCTCCGTGAACTGAACACCCAGTGTATTTGCCAGGTTCAAGCTGATATGTTCGCCTCATGATTATGAGATGCCTGCTATCTTCGTTTTATTATCCTCAGTTGACGTTTTGGCACTAGATTTATCGTAGTTTTGTCAACCTCCTGGCCTTACACCTAACACAATTTTTTCTGTACGCGAGCACAGCTTTGGTGTTCATGCGTCATTGCAAGGTGTCCCATTTCTTACCGCGAAAACTAACAAGGAAGTAAGACGATGTCCAATTTGCTTCTTTCACGTTCACAAATATTTTGAAACAAATTTGTGATTGAGCTGTTCGTCAAACCTTAATTTACCTTGTTGAGTTAAAACTGTTTAATTGTGTGGAATACAGATATTTTCCATGGCTTTGTTGCCTATTTTTTTTTACATGCATTGCGTGAATTTCTTTATCACTAGTAGAAACGAATTTCCCTCATCTAGAGATTGAACTCCACATCCCTCGTGTCGTAAAAATTCTTTTCGTTTCTATGTCGATATCGTCAGAAAGCGATTATGCAATAACTTCAAATAAGAGTGTAAGGGACGTTTTTACTACTGCGGGGATCTATTAATCTGAAGCGACTTCTAAAATATGACGAGAGAGTAAGTCCTTACAATTCCATCTGTTCGATCGTGCCATCTCCTTCTTCATCGGCGTTCCATTCTATGAATTCGTGACGCATGGATTTCCACCTAAATTTTAACGTGCGTACGGTGCATCCAACAAAGGAACACATAGTTTCATTGGAATGTACATTTATTCTTGGAAACCATTGTTTTTACCTCTGTAGGCATTCGTGGGTGTACAAGACTCTGTAGCAATATTTCTTTTGTCTTCATAGAAAAAATAGTTGCTATATTTGTGCATTGCCTTTGCGTTTCATTTAATAAATTTTAGTGATCAGTGAAATACTCTATTAATAAAAAGTGACTTGTCAGATCGAGTAAATGTTTGGACGGGATGTAAAACAAAGAATGGCTCCTAAGATTGAGAAACACTGGTGCTCCTTCCTGCTGGTGAGGCGTAGTGTCTTGTGGGGCATTTCCTAGCAGCCTCGCCTCTCTGCTGCCGTGCGGCTCGCAGTAGTGTGACCTCTCGCTCTCTGGTTTCACGGCCTCCCAATTCCGCGGGGCTTGTTCATGTCGGGCCGGGCTTTGAAACTTTCCTCTAAAGCTTATTTATTTTCATGGTGTGTTTGTGCTGCCGAGCATTGAAAATTCTTTTTACCACAAGTAATTTACATTTGACACAAATGTAGTACGATCAAATAGGGAATGACGTTATGAACTAGACTGAAGCGAGACACCGCTTGTGAGTCCAAATAAAGCGACTAGGCTTCTAGAGCAACCTATTTGACGAAGTTTTTAAATAGCTATTTAGGTGATATTACTTGTTCGTTTTTGTAGTGTAGGTTATGCCATCACTTTCCGTGAGTGGGGATCTTGTACGTGGTTCAGTGATTATTGATAAGTCCTCGTTGTTTTAAAATTTGGTAATAATATACGAGAGTGCAGCTTGCATCGTGTTTTGTGTTATTTTGTTTCGTTTCAAGCGGGACAAATTGGACCGTTCGCCGACAGAGATCTGTAATAATCTTAATTACTTGTGTTACTCGGTTTTTTGTGTTGAGAAACATCCATGGTTCTTATAATCTAATAATGAGTTACATTTTTGTCCTGGCATGGCTAGCAATAGTTCATCTCGATTGGACTGAAGAAGAACACTTTGTTGTAATTTAGAAAATCTAAAATTATGAGCTGAACTATTTCTTTTAAATTTACTCATTAATCAATAACAATAACTTGAAAATTTGCAAATTGCACAAGAGCCACGCAGTTTGATCGTACGTTGACACGCACGCGTGTTCTGTGGCATCCATCTTTCTCTGACTGTGTGACATGCGTAGCTTGATTTCTTTCACTGGGCGCAACTGTGCACTAATGTCGTCCGTCTGTCCCTAAATTTTAAAAGGCTCCCTAATTTTGCGCGTCTGCCATTACCAGTTGGGGCTAATAATTTTTATTAAAGTTATCAACATTGACTGAATTTGCGGATCGTCGAAATTGAAATTATTCATGAGACTACGAGCGACGTACAAATATAGCTCGAAAAGCTCAAAGATGAAAAGTTGTGGACGTTTGCGTATCCTGGAGGCCGAACTAATGGTGTCCGAGCATCAGATTGTATTATACCTCATCACCAATTTACTAATGCTTAGGTAGAAATTGAACCTAAAGAGTATTGTTCACCTGTGATCAGAATTCAGCCATCACCACTTTTTGAAATGAATGAGAAATGTAATTATTTATATTTGGCTGTGATGCGAATATGTATAATAATATTTTAATATTAATAATATTAAAACAATAATGTGTGAATATGTATAATAATATTTACTCATTTTCCTTGAGATTGTGTTAAATGAATGATCGATTTATCATTTAGTTGCTTAATTTTGATCAATTCAGCAAGCCTTTTCCTGTAGATATTCAAATACCAATGAAATTCAGTCGATGTTATTTCCTTACTGTTTTCTAACCGGAACGCTTTATTGAGATTAGTTCGCTGTCTTTCGTTTCCCAGGCACTTCTTTTGATTTTCCAGATAATCTTTTGTTGCCGCCAAGTTTGTTTGAGTGAAGGCTTTAACTTCTTTATGGTGTCCTGTGCGCATGCTCTGTTCAGGTCTCGGATGAACTCTTTGCCTACTTGAAATGGTCAAAAAATATGAGCGGCTGTGCAGTTCGTATTATGCATTTTCTTCAGTCGGGGGTTATGGATTCTCTTCAGTCGGGGATTGTGTATTCTCTTCAGTCATTCATGTGGGCCCATCTTGTTACCACTTCAACAAAGTTACCAAACCTGCCCGCCGGGAACAGGAATTTTATTGATTGATCATTTTGACATTAATTTCATTTTAGACGCGCAGGTTGTTACGAGCTTCATTTTCAGACATTTTTGGTTAACTTACTGTAAAGATTTCTGAGCAGTTCGTCATTTTAATGTTTTGCATCACTGTCACAAACTGTTACGAGTAAATGCGAGGAACTATTTCTCATCATTACTCATCGCATGATTTTCAATTGCTATTTTATGTTTTGATTTGGCGGTGTTACGATACTGTTACCCTATTCAAAGTTCGAGGACTCTGATTCAGTTCTCTAGCTATGGCTGTTTCGCTTGAAGCCATTTTAGTGTTGGATTACTACCTGTGTCGCTGACCGCGTCCCAACCCCGCACTGCGGAATTAGACTGGCAGACGCAACCCGTGATGAGCAGTAGGCGGGCGCCGGTAGGCCTACCTGCTAGTTTTATATCAAGACCAGCGTACCTGCGCGAGTGTCGTGGACTTGGTGTCAGCTCTTCTTCTTTTGTGCTGGGCCTCGTCGTCACCCAACGCTAGCTGCCTGCACCGGTGTCTTCTTTTCTGGTGGATCCTGGATGTTTTCTGGTGCTAGTGTTGGTAAAGCTAATGTCATGGTGTCAATGGTGTTGTTACTGTTGGTGGTACTAAAGTTGCTGTGTTAGTACTGCTGGTGGTGCTAAAGTTGTGTTAGTACTGCTGGTGGGGCTAAAGTTGTGTTAGTACTGCTGGTGGTGCTAAAGTTGTGTTAGTACTGCTGGTGGGGCTAATGTTGGTAGTGTTGTTACTGCTAGTGTTGGTGTTGGTAGTGTTGTTACTGCTGGTGGTGTTGGTGAGTTGTTGATATTGGTGCTGCTGGCGGCACTAATGGTGTTTGTGTTGGTGCTAGTATTGATGCTGGTGCTTCTGCAAACGACACTGATGCTGTAGATGTTGTGGTTGCTGCCTCTCTAACTCTTCTTGATATTTATGTTAAGGTGCTTCTGCTTTAGAAGTTACTCTCCAATTTGTACGTTAATATTAAATGCTGTTGCTAATTCAATTCGTTTTGCTCCTGAATTTGATCTTTTTTGTGGTGTTGATACAGTTCCTACCGCTGCTGGTGTTGCCGTCGATGCCGCTGCCGGGCGACCGCTGGACCCGTCATCTTTCTCGCAGCGCGACCACTCCTCTCTGAATAAGCTCTGTTTAACCAATGAGCGTCCGTGCCTCCATCTCGTTGCTTATTAATGGCTATCCTGGCTTTATTTGCTGCCTCGAGAGGCGCGCTAACCTGTGGTCTCAACGCTCGATCACTTCTTCACCCTCCTTCCTCAACTGTCGATCTTTCATCCGCCGTCCTTATTCATGCCGCGATCTCTTGTTCACCACCTTTGTGCCCGCCGCTTCAGCTCTGTAAGTTCAACTGCTCGTCGTCTCAGCATTACGCGTCCCGCGCTCTCCCTGCTCGTGCGGCTGAGCAAAGCTTGTTTGACGTTTGCGATTGATATCTCTAGGCAGCATTTTTTTCAATGTAAAAGCTAATTTTACTGCAATAAAAATGTTTTTTTTTGCAGAAGTTATTTTTCAATTTGAGAAATATCGTTTTTCAATTTAACCAACAACTTATCGGTTTTACGAACATTCGGCTGAGCTGGCGATAGTGTAACCATTTCTCGGGGATGTTGGAGAGGTGAAATAAAAATAAGTTTTGAATTACGAAAATCACTTTCAACCTTGAAGTCCAGAATTTCTCAAGCTTCAAGCCAGCGATTCCATCCATCCCAATGACGCTCTTGGCAGCTTCGGCAATAGTCATTGGAGATGTACAATGTTCTAGTACACTGAATAAAAGGAAGCATATGCTATGTTTTAACACTGTTGTATATTTATATAAATGTTGACATTTTGTAACATGCTTGCTGCTGTAAATTAAATTGGGTATCTAGATGAACTATTTTGGAAACAACCGTCTTGGAGCAATGGCGGGTCTCTTATGTAAGCTGTTCCTTCACTCCTGCCATTTTTCTCAAGAGCTTTCGCTGAGTGATATTAGCTTTCATGTATTATTGGAGACTCAGTACTGCTCGGAAAATATATAATAGTCCAGAGCTAGACTCGAGGACCAAGCTGATTGTGCGTGTCCTCGTTAGTGTACCTAGCGGTATTACCGCTGCTCGTTGGCTAGCTCCCCGCTTACCACATCATCACTTGCGGCAGGAGGCTGCGTTACGTTCAGTTTTCGTGTTAATTATTCCCAATCGTTCTCTTCCCCTCTTCACTGTTTTTTCCGTGCTTGTTATTAATCACAAGTAATTTGCTGTCGGCCAAGAATCTGTGAGAAATGGTCAATTATGCATGAGATTCAGGTGAGACACTACTTTTGTTTCGTTCGTGGATAGGGCCTGAGTGGAGTGGAGCCGATCTTTGATGAAGTATCTTTATTCTTGTCTTTTTCTCCAGCTCATTTCACTCTCTCGTCACTTCAAGATGCTAAAGCATTCTTATTGCTGTCGTGACGGGCTATGCTACCGAAACACTGAGTTTTTTACTCGTGTGGAAGTGCTTTACTGTATCATTTAGTTTCACTTTAGTGGTTACCTTCATTGAGAAAAAACATTGAATCGATGCTGAGTGTAATAACAGGTATAGCATATACTCGCACTTACCAAGTTTTGGAAACGAAGAACGCCTTCTGACGCAATTGACAAATTACTACGTTTATTGTTACACTCATTAAAATTTGATTGTGATGAAATCCTTCTATATTAATCATCCTTTGAGTATCTTTGGGTACATTTCTTCACATTCTCTCTAACGAAAACAAGGTATGCTTTTGATATTGTTTAAAATATCTGAGAATTGAAATAACTCATAGAACTAATTCGTGTTGCGGAGAGTGACACCGATACTCTCGTATCCTGAAACAAGCAAGCCTTGTTTTCGTCTCGACTTACCTCTCCGCGATTTTCGTTTCAGGATCGACAGATTTCATCAGAGATCTTATTAAACCTGCAGAAACTGAGTTCGAATGATTTTATTTCCAAGTTTCCCATGTGACTTATTTATTACGCAGGTCTTAAGTAGGTGCGCTGCGTTTACGATTAACGTCGATTTTGAAGCTTCATAGCGGCAGAGTTTCAAGTTTTAGGAAAAAAGCTTTTTGATAATATTCTCATGTGCGTTACATTGAGACTCGTCATCGCCTTGCGTTCGACGTTTTGGATAGTGTGTAATTCAGACACCTAAACACGCACTACTGTTTTGATTAACTATAATTCAGCGTCCAGTGCACGCCGTGTCTGTCCAAGTCCTTGTACCAAGAATGATCTTTGGAAAGCAAGGCATCATGTGAGAGCCCGCGAGCTTTATAAGCTTCGGCAGGAGTCTCGTCACTTCTTTAATTGAACTCTGGTAGGGAATGGACGTGGAAGTTGCCGAGTGACCTCGGCCTGATTGTTATATACCCTATTAGTGGGGACAGAACATTTCATCATTACTCGATATCAATAGCTTTGTTGGATACTCTACCGACGCCCTACGCAGTTGTCATCGAGGTAACGTACTCTGGCGTGCACAGACGCAAAAGTGATGTATAATTGTTGGGTGACACATAAAAGATATTGTCTTGCGCACATTTAGGCATTTAACGCACCCAAAGTAAGATTCTCGAAATTCATTCAAGGATCTGTTTTTTCCTTGAATTAGTGTCGCGGGAACATCATCGGTAACAATGGGGATCTCCGATAGAACCGCCAGCATTTATTTCAAGATGGTGTTGTGGATTCAATTTTGTTGAGTGTGTAGATTCATTAACTAGCGATTTCGAAGAGAAAATCAAAGATAGTTCATTTTGTGCATTCGTTTGCGTCTTGAAAGCTGGGCGGTTGAATTTTCATCTCCGAAGCCACTTCCTTGTCAGAAGACACAGTCTGGTGAAATCCAAATGAAGCTTGTTGGGGTGTGTTATACCTCGCGCGGTCTCGTCATGTTGTGTTCAGTGTGTGGCACATTTACCAACTTGATAAGGTGGCCACTACCGGCCAATGCGCCTCCTGTGGCAGGCGCGCTCTGGGTGCAAATAGCCTCCTTTGATCTGCCTATGGTCGACTGTGACTGCCAGGAAATGACTTAGTCTTGAACACCTTTCCAAGCACATGCATATCAATATGCGATTGTTTCGATTATTTTATGTGCCTTTGTTACGTGTTAATCATTGTTTTGGTTATTATTTTAAAATATTTAATTCACAGAACGACGTAGCAGTGAGAAATTTCCACGAAGTAAGCTACGCAACGAGTTTGGGTGTTCTCTCTTACTTTTTGTGTATTTATTTGTTGCTCTGATAGTCGTTTCATCTTTGTTGTAAGTTTTTTTAATTAAGTTATGATTGAAATTTATAATTCACGTGGGTTTCATACAGAGCTAATACTGAAATAACTGTCTTTTTGAAAAAAATATAGCTACATATTCTATTAATTACAATTAGACGAAATTAAAATGACCATTTTACTACATGTTCAGACAAAACACTGGATTTAGTTAGCTCCTGTGGCTGTAGACGCAAGGTTGGGCCCAGCTATGTAAAGTCAAGTAGAGAATATGTCTCACGAACTTAGAGTACCGCTCGATTGGTTGTCCCGAGTGACGTGAACACTTTAATATTCATTGGGATATTGCATTCAATTTTTTGACCATTGGTCCTGCTATTGTACTTGCATTTACTATATGGTACAGCATCCTGGTATTGGTCAAATTTTAGCAGATTTAATCTTTCAAGAATCCCCTCAGGGGGCATAGGATAGGCCATAGGCATTAGGGTTAGGTTAGTTGGGTTTGTCTATCCTATGCTATGGGTACTAGCCCCCAGGGGAGCACTGTTAGGCTACCTCAGCTTTAGATAGGCCTTCAGGACTTCTATCTTTCGTGCCCACTTGCTTCTTTCCGTTTTCATTCCTTTTTGTTATTTCTTATTTGTATTTTCTTCCTCTTTCTTCTTAACTTGCTGTTTCTATGCGCAGGGGATCTTGTGTGGGAACACACCTTGTGCATAGATACCCTGTTCTCCCAAGTTCATACTAAATGGTCCCTGCTCTTTCGGTGCGAGATAATCTGAGTTACTGAAGCGCTGCTATCATCATCACCACCACCACCACCACTGCTAGTACTTATCTTTTAAGAATATTTTTGGATATCTAAAACGTTACTGCCGTGACTCATATTTTGTGGTCCGTTCATTATTGCGAGGATTAAAAGTGCTACTTGTAGTGGGCGTATAGTTTTGAAATTATTTCCTTCATAGTGGTATGGAATGATATATTGGGTAACCTGAAAATAATCTTGAAGCAGCCTTGGACGGAGATACCCGGAAAGGAGTCTTGATTATTTAAATTTATGTGCAAAAACTAAACCCGGAAAGGAGTCTTGATTATTTAAATTTATGTACAAAAACTAAGAGATGAAAGTTGGCATGAACTTCATTCGATTATTTTTCGATACCATTTTGGGTCGCGCTCTCTTATGTGTGTTGTAGCAGCTGTGCTAAGTGCCACATTTTTTTCGGGGCATTCTATGGGCTCCTTGCCCCGCTCAAAGAATTATTTTACCCCATGGTTAGTTTTGAACTTGGTGATGATCTTGAATTTGATCGACTCGTGTGGACAGTTGTGTCGACCCAGTAAGCAGTGCGACTCACCTGCGTAACCGTGGGGCCTGCTCGCTTCCTACAACATGAGTTGTGCACAGTTACAACGTCGTCTGCCCGCATACGTGGAAGTTAACCGCCGCTGGTTTGTTAGCTGAGGCGACTGGTAGCGTCCACGTGTCATACAGAGCAGGGACAACGTGGGGCTGTGCTTCAATTCATGTCTCACGGGGTGCTTGACCTTCGTATGTCTCTTCTCGTAATTTTCACTCTGTGCTTCTTTAGGTGACCTCTGTGCCCCTATGCCTGTCTCACGACTGTCTCTTTACTAGCTCTGCAGGCAAACGTGCCCCAAGGTGGTGGAGTGGGTACAGTTTTTGGTTATTCTTTGGTTGTACGGGCTTCCGTAATTATTTCATACTCGGTGTTGACATCCATGCTCCAACTCTGGGCCCCTTGCCTCGGACAACAGGTGACCTATACGCAGTGTCAATGTTCAGCAGTTGTTAGGTTCGCTATTAGTGTTTGCATTCGTGGGCATATTGATAAAATCGTTGTTTTAAATGTTGTAGAATTGTTCAACGGTCTGTCCACCGGCTTGGAGTCAATATGATATACAGCCGAAGACCTACTGGGCAATATTAGGCGTTGTCATTGGAAGGCCACGTGACGCCTGATGTTCACGTGCTCTTCCGATGAGGCGTAGACGTACAGTTTTCGATTTAAAGCTCCTTACGGACGTGTTGCACGCAGGTGTCATGTGTGCAAGTGTGGGGAGCACTGCAGACATGTATCGTGCGAACAAGTTGTGTGTGCATGACGCACAGGCATGGTGCTCGCAGGTCAGCTCCTTGCGTCTCAGAATAATCCATAAGAACTCCACTGTGGATCATTAGCTTGCATTAGAACTGTCAGGTTTTAGCGCGCGTTAATCCTTCACTACGTTAACCTTTCCTTTGTAATGGAACTAAAGAGTGTGATCATGGTTATAGGAGTGCACTTTACAGTCGTGTTGCTCAAAAAAGCTGAATTCTGCACTTCGTCGGTAAGTCGTATTATCTACGTTATTTACACCACCGCTTAAAAGCGGCCGAAAACCTAGCTTTGGAATATTTTATAATGAACGTTATAATTTTGACTAATTTCAACATTTGCGCAATATGTATATATTTTTACTTGCTACGTCATCGAACAAACTACTACCATAAAAGTGATTGAATATGAGAGGTATGTGTTTAAGTTAAACATTACTGAGCTTACAAACTCTACAAAGTCCAGGTGTATGGTAGACTTCCTTCTAGATACGATTTTGTGTTCGCTGCGCTGTGATGCGTGCCAGTGCACTTGAGTTCGTCAGATAAGCAAGGACATATCTATTTAGTTAGCTCCTCCGGGAGCCTTGTTTCACTTCCGCATTGCAGGGGGAACATGCCTTCTTCCTCTTGTGCTCGAGTGGGACTCGTGCATTGCAACTTCATTTCCATTGATCGTATTTTGTTTGCAGGTTTGCGTGACCTTTAAGCTGTCGAAAGTTTGTAGCTGGTTACATGTATGGGTTGATTTATTGCGTTTCATACATGCAGTGCAAGAAACGTAGAAGTAAACTGGTTTCATATTTTTACTCGAAAGATAAATATGGGTTTATACTACGTATTCGGTGGTTGCAGATTTCTTTATTTGGTCGACGAGTTCTGACATGCGAGGTTGTACTCGAGTTAATTTGATAGATATTATAATACGTCAGTAATAATATTAAAACGAAAGTTGCTCGCACAGGTGGTACAGACAATTTGGTTCACGTCACTGAAAAACCTCAACTTCATTCATCGTCTCAGAAGAGTAAAGGCAAGTAATTTTCATGTCAATAATGATGGAATAATCAAAATGTGTAGACTTCTTCAACCCTGTCTCACCATGAGAGTCCTGGACCAAAAAGGCCGGAAAGGTAGCGATCGTTTTTCAAGATATTGACTGGACATGTCAGTATGGTGGTGCCAAATTCCGTGCATGAATTCGATGCAGAGTTGGCGTTTCATCATCTCTCGCTGGAAAGTCGGGTAAATGGCGGCGTTTGTGGTGAGGGCCCGCGGGAAGAACCCTCGATGCTGGGCTCAAACAGCATCGTCTCTGCCGCCACTTTGAGAGGCCCTCTCTAATCCCTCAGAGTCCATCACTCCGTTGCTGAGACCAATCCTTCATGATTC
>VOMN01084427.1:0-26247 GCA_014899125.1 Orchestia grillus
GTAAATTACTTGTGGTAAATAAATGTTTTACAAATGTTTTACAAATGTTAAAAAAAATATATATATTGCGGTTGACTATAACGAGGCTTCACTTTTCTATCAGAATTATGTGAACAATCCCTCTGATAAATCCATGAACGTAAAAGTGGGCTCCAGACTTTGCATGGAAATGGATGTGATAGAATTCTGTTGCAAAAGAACACACCAGCGACTTTTATCCCCGCTAGGAAAATCGTTACAATCACATCAACCTTAGTGCAATTATGTTTCGCTAGAATAAGCTTAGACCGCAATTAAGCGGTTTTTGCTTCTTCCTCAGACTGTATCTCATTAGAAGGTTGTATATCCAATGTTATGTTAATAATTTATAGTTCGCAGAACTGAGTTAATGAGTTAATTATGAAAGCTGCACCTCGCTGCCGCTCCTGGATAAATTCTCGTGCAATTTCTCGTGCTAAAAGCAAGTCTCTACGAGTCAGTTCATTAACGCTATTTTAAATTGCATTAATAGGTTTCATTGATAATTAGATCTATCGCAAAAGAAAACGGAAGAAAATGATAATATCACAATTGGAACGGAAGCTGAGATACACATGTCAAAATCACTTACGTTCTTTAAGTGGATGCATATTGCTCATACCAACTGCAACATGATTGTGCTAGCTAATCCAAGAACACGTTGTTCTTACCTAGACGCTAATCGTTGATTCTGTAGTTTAGAAAATTTGCAGAGGATCAATTCGAAAACGGCAATTCGTGAGAGGAGTCAGATTGGCACCTTGGTCGATTTGACTGTCACAACACAATTAATAACCCAAACTATCATTGTCGTACAATGTTAACGATTTTATCAGTACGCTACTTATACGAGCCACTACAACCAGGAATTTAAAACTAATCAGCCTGGGGCAAAAATGTCAGTTTGCATTACGTCCTGCGATATTCTTCTGTGGTATATTTTGGCGCTGGTTCGGTTTCCGGGATAACAGATTAACGCCACAGCATTTCGTTTTAGCGAACATCATGAGGGCTCTGTCCAACGCAAGGCTTCGCATTCGAAAGACCCGTGACGACTTTAACTGCACCGAATTATTCCATTGCTAATTTTCCCGACCCTCAAATTACGCCAGAGAGAAAGAAACGTTTGTGAAAATGGACGCGCCGGTAGAGAAGGTCTGGGAGATACCAATCGAAGTTGGTGTGTGAGATTCCGGCAATATACTTTGTGTGATGTAAAAGGGTTAACGGATGCAAAAAACTTCATCGATGTGAATTAAGCCAAGACTAAATGTGTGCATGTATAGAAAAATGAATATGGAAAGAATATTCAGAGAGAGAGATATACGTTCATATATCAGAAAACTGGGACGTATTTATGTCTCTCTAATATCAGATGAAAAAAGGTTTCAAATTTTATGAATGAATTTTTCCAATAATGAATCAGTGTCTATCTAGGATGCGTAATTTTTAGAACAACTTCCCCCGCGAGGAGCTGACGGCCTCTCGCTCTCGGAGACGCTATCTTGAACTTGGGACTCGAAAAATAAAAGTTTTAAATATTGCTCGTTGTGTCTAACTAAATAAGCGTTCTACGGCACGGAACCTCGATAGAAAACTTAGTGCTTTTCACTGCAACGTTCGTCCCGTGAGGTACATATTTTCGCATCACAATGAACGAATGAATTAAGGAAAAACATTGAGGCTGCTAACATAGCATCTATTGACGGTTATCAATTGATCTTTAGTTCATGTAGAAGTACGAACGAGCTTTGCACGATGGCTCAAAGATTTGTACTTTATTAACTTCGCATGTGAAACAAATGGTGACGGGAAGAACAATTTTTCATTCACGGAAACGTCCAATAAGCGAGGTGTTGAGTCATGCCAAAAGCGACAAGGCCGAATTTCTCATTGAGCAGGCTAAACTATAAGGCTTCCAATGTATTTCTGGTATGTGAACGCTTCTCAGATCATCGGTATGCAATCGAATCCTAGCAAATGTTTTAATTACCACTTTGCTATTCTCTTGCGTCACTCGCCAACGAGGTTTTGTGTACCCCGGACCCTAGTGTGCTGCAATTAGCTGACATTGTCTTAACTGTGCCATTGACGTCCAGTAAAGGGTATCTTGTGTTCTCAAATTCACAAAAATTGTCATCAGAACATCGGTCTTCGATACATTTCATGGTAGAGAGAGAATCAGAGTCAGCGCCAAAAGTCACAGACGGAATCGAGATAAGTCCAAAACCACCGGAATCCGCTCACCTGCTGTCGAAAAAACACCTTGCATATGTTTTATGAATAGGGAGCGCATTTTCTTAAAGAGCAACTGGTATTTATGTGAGAGTGTATGAGCAAAATAATAGCTCATGTTTAAATGAAAGTGTCTTTAATTGTAAGCGAAACTTGACTTCAGAAGTTTCGCCGGTCGATCGTTTCCGTTGCCCGCTTTAAAAAGCTAACGAACGGACACACCTGATATCGAATAAATTTTGCCGAACACGGTAGAAAACATCGTCGTTGTGCTGAGCCTCGACTCCCTTTAAAGAGAAGGAAAACTTATTCGCACCGATTTGTTCTCTGGAGGCCCAGCCAATTTCAAAACAAATCCTGTTTGCTTTGTTGCTTCACCCTTGAGTCGCTGGCCATTCAGGGGGCTCGTTGAGCGCCCGCAGAGCATTGACACCAGAGCATTTATCGTCGCCCCAACGAGCACTTAATGGGAGTTTCAATTCTGCCTGTATGGGTCGATCATTAGCCTCGAAATCTCTTCATTAGCATGTTCAAAACGCACGCGAACTGTCACAATAGAGGCCTCAATGCCTCAATTTGCCTAATTGCGCGTGTTTGCAGGCCGTTTGGCTGTTGGAACTCTTCATCATCGGTGTCAATTCTGTCTGCAACTCCTGCAGGATTTCAGTCAAAAGAACGAAGTTTGTTTCAATTATTTTATTTAACCACGAATGGGAAGAAGCCTCGAAATCTTTGTATGCACTAATATGGGTACATCTTTTATTATTAAGTTAGTAACACACGTTAATTTTGGGCAAAAATTATCTGGAAACCCCTTCAACTTCCATGAAATTCGGTGTTGTTCGAGTTCAGTTATACGCGGAAAAAACATATCATCTCGCAGTTTTAATTTGTTCCGTTGCAGAAACTAATTGGAATGCGGAATTCGACAGAGTAAAAACGTAATATAGACAGAGGAAAGTAATTTTGCATACTTACAGTTGTATTTTTACACGTGCATCCTACATTTTTCAGCGCGTATTTGGGTTTAGCCTTTTGCTTTCAACCTTTTATACTTTCTCCAAACATCCACGGCCGAGCGCCTCTCTGATATTTTCAGCTGGATTTGAAACAAAATATCGCATTAAATCCTTTCAAACAGAGCTAATTATTCTCTTTGTGCAGTACTTTAAGTACTGCGTCGTATTGAATGTAGATTGCTCTTGCCGGTTTGCCAGCCAGAAGCTAACGTTAAAGCTCGTGCTTAAAAGTCTATGTTCCGTAGTTTTGGTGTACGTGTTTCCTTAGATCATATCAATTTCGCGCGCTACTGAAATTTAGAAGCCATGGAACCCACATACCTACAAGAACGATTTGATGCAGGGCTAAATTATGTACAGTAAATTATTTTGTAAAAGATATCGGTGTAATTGACACGATGCGTATTATTCAGAAAAAATATCCGAGTGCGCTACCTTTTTTCTTTGCGTAATAAATTGTTTGTCTTAAGACCCCCGTTAATACGTTGTTATTTACCTATAGCACACAATTCGAATTAAAGTATATCGACAAGCTTTGGTGCCCTAACTAAACATGTGTCGGATGAATTGAACTGATTTATTGAAAAAATATTGTCCAAGCTGTCCTTAGCTAAGCAATTTAAAAAATATTTTAAATTAATTTATTCTATTGTTAAATCTACCTGGAATCTAATACTACATTCTATCGTTCAAAATTACCATTCAAAACAAATTGCACCCTTATATAATACGATTCCGTTTTCGGACCATACTTTACTAATACTTAGAGAATGACTTCTTTTGTAGTTGATTCGACTACTCTTGTGAATTATCAAGTTTTTCTATCGCCAAAGTTCATTCCATTGCATGAAAGATATCCGCGTGGTCCATCCTTGTACTCTTGACTGGACTTCCAAATTTTTGCGATGACGAAACTATTTATCAACTCAACACATATTTCCTCTTTGAATTTTCAATGAATATTAATGACCCGTAACCATGCCCTTCATCTCCACGAGCTGAATTCCAAGTGAGTGCGCAGTAAGGCCTTGCTATGTAGATCAAGAACCTATAAGCAAATACCATAAATGAGAGGTGAGATGAGGAGAAGCTGAAGTTCAGCTGAGAGTCATCGCGTACTTAATGTAAGAGCCTCACATGTTCGAACAGGAAAAACAACTTCAAATATTTTCATGTGTGTTGAGACCATCCGCTCTGATAGAAATTTGGAATGCGAAGTGCAGAATGGATTGTGGAAACTCAGGAGTTGAAATGGTATCGCGTAAGCAAACAGTTAACGTAAAATTTCCAATCGTATCTCTGCCACCGTCTTTTATTTCCATTTTTGAGAATGACTAAAACAATAAGAACAAAGCTCATAAAAGCTTTATGTTTATTGTGATGGAGCTTTGAAAGAACGAAGTATTTAAGGTTTCATGAAATTTGCTCAAGGAAAACTCGGATTATACTTTTACCCCGAATTATATCTTCAATCGCTCAAAATATCTTATTCGAATTTTGATGGGCCGTTAAATCTCTGTGTATGACTCTTAGAAACAAACTTACGCTCCATTTTCTTCAGGCGCTTAAAGTCGCATTGTTTTTCCGATGCATTTCTTTCTATAATGTTTTTTCTCGAAGTCTATCGGTAAAAATATAGACAATCATATTTTTGAGCTGATCCTACAGCTTTTCGGCTTACTTTACAACCTTTCCTTTTGGTTTTGGTTAAAACCTTAATTGAGAGGTGTTAACACGACACTGTTTTATAGATGCCACTATTTAATGTCAACAGTAACTTATATTTTCTAATAAATTCCCAGTCCTCATTGCCAATTGATCCCGGGCCCTTTCAACATTAGATAGGGAAAATAACATAATTTAATAGTTTCTCGATATCAATCTTCGAGTGAAGTCTCATTGCCTAAAAACGTAAGCTGGAAAGGATCTTCATATGCCTTAAACAACTTCGCTCGTTTTAATTTCATCATTCAAAACACAAAAAATAAGACATGAGTGGGTACGAAATCAAAGAAAGTATCCTAAAGAAAAAAATTCTTGTAATAATGTTTTGGGGATACACACGGACGGCAACAAGCAGTAATTAAGATGGTTTTCAAATGTCGAATGTTTTCATTCCAAAAGGGAGATATTTCTAATAATTTTTCACGGGAGCTCGCGGCGTGCACAGTCCTGCTCTGAACTAAAGCATTCCGGTGTCACACAGAGCCCTGGGCAGGGCCGTCGATCAGCACCACGGTCAACGAAGCCTGTTTGTCTAAACAATTGGTACGCGAGCAATTCATTTTATTCAGGCCAACAGGGCGAAGGCCCCCAAAACAAAACGAGGTTACGCCCGTGTAATAATCAACCCTGTGATAGGTCGCTTAAAAGCCAACACTGTTTTTCTACGTGAGTTGCATCCTGCGACACAAACACTGAGCGCCGTAATCCCTCTCCGAATGTGAAGCTCAGCTGTTTAGCAGGAGGATTAATTGTGTCTGTCCACAAGCACTGCTCTAAGTAGGCCAGTCTGCAGTCGTTGGTGCTTCGTGATTCGTGACTTTTTTGGTAACTTGCGAAATGGAGTTCTTCAGAATCTACTGCCTATATTTTCAGCCTTATGTACTCCTTAGCTGTGTACTTGCTCTGCGAAATGAATGCCTCGGCAGCTTTAGTAAATTCGGGTAGCGAAAAGCGTTCGATTAATAATGAATTCCGGCTACACATTTGTGAATATTCCTCATAAGTTTTGAAATCAAGGAAAACTATCTTGACATTATAAGGTGTAGATATTTGTCCTTTTTTGTGTAATGCTGTCGAAGGCATCGGGCAGTGAAGGCCTAGACGTATGTCAAAATTCTCCAGACACGAGTCTTGCCAAGTGTCTGATGATGTCAGGTGTGATACATTTCTACCGGCGACAAGTTTTAACCGTGGAAATGTGTTCTTTTGAGCGTTTATTTCAGATAGAAAACTAACAACGCACACCTCAGCTCAAATATCCAAGCGTCCTCACAACCAAGAAATCCCTGAAAAGTTCTCGAGTAGCATCGGCTTTGTCATCAACACAATGAAATCATCGTATAAAAACGGTTCTCGAAATCACTCAAAAGGTGCCGGTCTATTCCGGTGTCATGCAATGGTACGTCGTGACAAGGTTGTGGCTTGTACGTGTCCTTGCTTCTTGATCAAGCGGAGGTTTTTATTGACATATATGCTTAAAAATATCGCGTGACCAATGATGTTTCAAAACCTGACATCGTCGATAGTGTCGGTAAACTTGACATCGTCATGAGCTCTTTAAAATTTTGTGCTGTGAAGAGTATTTAAAACATGGCGTTACCGCGAGTGCCTTAAAATCGCTTGTTTGTTAATAGTGCCTAAATTGTAAGAATTTGCCCTAAAACATTCACTCAATTCTGAAGAATTTGTTACACATTCGGTGACGCAAAACTAACACACCCAATCTAAAAATGCCCTGCAGCATCGATCTTGTTTCACATCTATCCAGCATCACCAACAGTGAATGTATTCTTTGGTGCTTTTATGTACAACGATCTGAATTGTCGCGATCATCTGGAGAACTCTCAATAGTTGAAAACGCCAGTAGTGTGTTTTGCACAAGTAAGGTTGACTTCTCATTCCTAAGTAATTCTTTAGATGCCTTGAGTCATCAACCGTACTCTTAGTCATGGGTTTCTAACGCAGGACTTGATTCTTCAGCATCTGCTAAACTGCTCTGAAATTGTGCAGTTATCAACAGTGTTCTAAAACCCATCTTAATCCTGTACCTATCATTATTGGAACATCGGCCTTTCAGCCAGAAAACTCTCAGTTATGAACTCTATGAATCCACTGACAAGATAAATTAAACTTTTGAGTAGTTTTTGATCGACATCAATTCCAAGCACTTTACACAATTGTAATCCTTTCGTATGAATTCAGAATTGAGCTCACATGAGCGGTGCTACTCCGCGTTGACTGCGCACCCTTTACATCATCCGCTCTGCTCTACACGTTTGGCATGTGCGGGATTACGTTGTGCTTCCAGTCCAGCCTCAAATAAAAAACGAGTTTTGCAGTATTAAACCTCATCTAGCTTCCTCACTCTATTCTTTCCCGTCCGCCTCTGAAGTTCGAATGGCGCCGCAGTACAGCTTCCAAGTCCTTAGAGGGGCGGGTAATTAGCCTCGAAGAAAGTCATTCAGACGAATTGTATGGAGCGGTACCAAACAAAAACCAGACTCCAGTCGCCTCGAAGTCATTGTTCGTCTCGAGAGCGACTTGGTGAGCGAGTGAGGAGAGGGTCGAAGCGATGGGGTCCGATGTCATCATCTGTGACATGGACTCACGGAACGTGGGAAACGACTTCACATTTTGAGGAGGGGTTGACTGGTAGTGACATTAAACTGCTACGTGTAAAACGGACACCTATGCAGCTCTGGAAGTTTTTCAGTTGAAAATTATTTTATATTGTAATATTGTATCATACATACATATTTGTGTTGAAATCAGAAATGGGACGTGTTTGGGGACAGACGTGTTCGCAACCGATGGGGACAAAATATTCTGAAAGTATAATTTTTTGTGGGTTGTACTATTCAGCCCCACTGGCCAGCAGCGACAGTTCCCTTTGCCATCAGAGTGCCAGGAAACATCAGTGACAGGCATCAAGCACACGCGAAACAATCTTGAGCACCTTGCCAATAATTTTAACAAATAATAAAAAGCATGTCTTAAGGTTCATTTCCTGGATTTAAGCCTTTTGTCGCCGTTCTTTAAAATCGGCATTACGTTCAAGTTAAGCATTTAAAATTACTCCATTCGAAGATAGTTAAATGGTTTCTAATTTCAGTGTGATAAATTTTATCGATCATGATTTTTTCAACTTGTTCTAACACATTTACATGGTCCACTCTTCTAGTCTACAGTAATAGAACCGCTATCTGTTGTGTATTTATGAGTGTTTTGTAATTAGAAGCAAACATGCATTGTCTTTCAAAAAATTGTTGATTAATTGAAGAATTTCCAAACAGTTCAAAAAAATCCTAGGCATAAATAATTTTTCCAACTTAATCATCTTCCTTCTTAGTCTCATGCTCCTCTTCAAATATCACCACTTTTTTACATATACATTTTATTTCCCTGTGTTTCAATACGTACTTCACCTACACTGTATTTTGGCTATGGACTGTTGTATTCAAAAATTATCTTTTTTTCATGGTCCCTTGGGTCAGACTCGCAATACAGCCAGGTACCGATTAGGTGAAACAAGAAACAATAAAAAGAGATTAATTCTTAAATTAAGCAATGAAAAATGGTACAAACGACATTCTATGGCAGAGTCAAAACTTCTCGTAAAAATGAAAAGTTAAACGACAGAATCTGAGCAGCAATTTTCATAATTTATCGTAGTATATTTTTGTCGTCAGAAAAATATATTCTTTGAAGGAAAGGTTCATGTGCAAACAGCCATCTGACTTGTTTGTTCAAACAAGCCGTGTTCTAGTGCACCGAAACTAAAAAATAATTGCAAGCCCAGCACACAAAAATTTCCATTTTGACCCCGTGCTCTCATTTGGAAACAGCTTTGCATTGGGAGCGCTCTGTTTTCGGAGAACAGTGAAAAAGGATCATTGATTTAATTGTCTTGGTGTTGGTCCGAGAGCGTGAGTAAACACAGCCCTTGGAAAGTCTGCAGAAGAACCAAATAATCGAGTTTGGCTGTCACTTTGGGACTGATAAAAAGGTGCTCTCCGCTTCACTGACCATCAATGACCTAAAAAAGTCTTTGTCAAACGGGCGTCCTGGAAAAACAACACGCCAAAAGTTCCAGGAAATACAAATTTGCCGGCAACAGCTAAACTTGTGGCACAAAAACTTAGGCTGCCGCAACAGAGGACACCGGTTTGAAGTGGCCGAGTTTTTGTCAATTCAGCGGAGGGTTTCAGTGAAGCTGCATCTTTTCAAAACAACATCATAGTGTCACTCTTAAGCCAATAGTTATCTGATTGTTCGAGTTCATAACAAGCAACAAAATCGAGAAATAATCATGTCTTCTTTGAGGTCCAAAACGTGAACCTGTATTCTGTAAAGATCTAGCTAAAATAATTATTATATCACGTGTTGTGGGATAAAACTTGTTCTTCATAAAAACTTTTCCTCTAGTAGAGCTCTTGCGTGGTTCGATTCTTTCAAGTACAGATTTATAGAAATCATCGACTTAATGCATTGTGCATCGACTTTTGTGTATTATGTTTGCCCTTGGCATGAATGTTTCCATCACATAAAAACACCATTATAAAACAATATCTATGCTGTGAGATGCAGTAACATTCCTTTGGAAATATTTGGACAATATATTTTTGCCGATTTTACCATCCACAGGAACGACTGGGATCGTAAAATGTTTTTTTTTTGTTCATTGACAAGGCCAACTCTTCCCTAAAAATTCCTCCCTGTATCTCTGCACGAGCCTTGTACTCGTGGTGAGCAGTCTCATTTTACACCCCCTAAACGTCAGCACATAAATAAGAGAAAAAGTTAAAAAACTCGTCAGATGATGCATATAGTTGTAGCTGTTATTGATCTACGAAATTATTTTTAACCTTACGTCAGCCGAGCTACCTAAAAATTATGATTCTTTAAATTTTTGTTCATGTTCAAAATTAAACTTATTGAACTCTCTATAAACTGTTAACATGAATAGGGGGTTTTATAAATTCAGCATTACCTTAGTGGTCATTGCAAGTGCAACAGTCAACAGTATTTCCCGAACCCGTTTTTGGCCGTAGCTTCTTTTAGAACGCTTGAACCGATTGCCCCACTTTGGTAGAATTGTACAGTATTTTGCAATTTAATTACGTGCCTCTCGTTGAAAAAATCTCATGTGCTCTACGTACCTAGTTTACATCAGAAAGTTTTCCGGCCCAAAAATTATGTTTACGAAAGCTAAAATTAGTCCCCGAGATCACAGTATCAAAAATGACACCGAAATATTAGAGCGCGCGTCCAAATCCATTCTCGTCGAGGTAAAGGGTGGCAGTTAAAATATCATTGAAAGAGATCAGAAAACAGAAAAAATGAGAAGCAGTTTTTGAAATTTCCAAATTTGGATGAAAGAAATATTTCCATGGCATAGTTGCGAAACAAGCATGTGTACAGAATTAATTTCAACTTCTGATTCATTTAATTCAGTAATGCAAATTTTGACAGTACCTCGAAATGGATGTGTGAACATTTCCTCCCTCGGAGAAGATTAGCGCAAATCTTAATATGACTTAGAAGTTGTCATCTAACTCTCACTAATACCGTTATGAACTTACAATCACGTTTCCGATTTATTCTCAGCACGCGGTCCATTCGTTTGGCTTCCGTTCCTCTCCACCCAGCAATGCAGCGCCGCGCTGCAGCTGCGTAAACTGACATAATTTCCCCATAGAGTTAACGCATTAGGAGGAACTTTTTTTTTTAGTGCTTTGTAATTGCTGCGCGTAGCTCGTACTCTGTCCGAACGAAATCCCTTCACAACTTCTCCCTTCAAATGGAACAAAAATGCAAAGTGTCCGTACAAGCTGAAAATTTTGCATCCGAAAACGAAAAAAGAACTGCGCGTGGCAGGCGTAATGTGACCATAATCGGGCCTGTTGAATTTGAGTGCTGAAAGAAAGGTGCTTCTCTACAAGTTCGGTGAACGAGTCCTTGGTTATTCGTAAATTTCGTCTCCGATAGGAAAATGATAAATTCTTGACGCAACAAACACTGAGCATAACTCTAAATCAACTGATGAAGATCCTCCCTCATAACACTGGCAAAAACTTTAAATTTAAGAACAAAATAAAAATCTAGATAATTCTGGTTCTTTTGGCACGTCAGGGTAGAAATCGCACACCAAAATTCCGTCTGATGCAAACCCTTTAGCTCATCTCTAGAACGACAAGCATTCGTCGAAATGCTTCATTTTTTTGACACCGAAAGCTCCCAGCGCTGTGAACAGGAAAACAAACAAAGATTAGCACGCATGGCATTTGCAGCTTTTTAAACAATCATTCGCTGTTCAATTCTTAAAAAAACCCTTTGTGACAAGATTTACTGTAACGGCCAGGGGACACTCGTAGGAGTAATCTGCTGATAAATTTTATCAAAAAAATTATTTCAGTTCGATGGACTTCAGTTGTTCACTGGACTCTCAAAACAATCGCAGCTCATTAATAAGATCTAGTTATTTTTTCAGGAATTCAAAAAATTCCACCAGGAAGACGTTGTCTACTATTTTCTTGCATATTCCGAACAATATGACTAAAATGTATTGATAAAATATACTAATTCCGAAAAGTATTCAATATTACATGCGATTTCTGCACAAGAATCAGTATCGAATTCCACAGTTACATTAATTGAGAGCCTATTTCTCCTCCTTTTGAATCTTTAACTCATTCATTCGTAAATTTTCGCTTCAAACAGACCGAAAAAGATGGAATAACAATGCAATTGAAAAAATTTAAATCGAGCTTTTTTAAGAAGAATTTCAAACAAACATTGTCATTAACTGACCAGACAGTGCAACAAATACCCCCACGCTCACATCATGGTAGACCGTGTTCAACATCATGGTAGAGCGTGTTCAACATCATGGTAGACCGTGTTCAACATCATGGTAGACCGTGTACAACATTAGTGGAATGCGACTCAGCACGAACACAACATGCGAGCACGAGAACTCGGATGTGTTAACATCGTCCTTCAAAATGGCACTCAATACATACATGGTTAGAGTTAAGATCGCATTACGCGTAGAGAATAATTGCCAAAATATGCGCTTGAAATGATGATTCATTACGTCCTTTTCGTGTTGATTTCGAAGCTCTAAATCGCCGATTTAGGTTCCACGGAACAACTTTCCTACTTTGGCTCCGTGTTCCAGTCGGTAAACTCTGTTCCGTCAATTAGCAAAGGGAAAGTTTTTCAAACTTTCAAGACTGAATTTTAGTTTCTGCTTTTCATCACGAAGGAATTATCCTCAAAGGCTTTGTTTTCCGTGAGGAAATAAAACTTTTTCGTTTTGGCTTTCCACCAAGTATTGTGAAATGAAATGTTCCATTAATAATTTATGCAAAGTACTTGATTATAAAATCATTTATTCATTACCTCATAGTACGAACGTCTCTACAAAAATGACAAGATTTTCCATAGTTTTTCATTAAAATGATGAATGTTTTCTTTAATGTAGCTGCTCCTCATCAGGTCTTTTCAAGTTAGCTATTCGTAAACAAACTGTGACCGAAATAAAGTTATGTCGCATTCCGTTAAATAAATTTTGAAGTCAGTTATTCATAAGCAAACTATGTAGACCAAAATTCTGTCAAGCCATCTTCTACAAATTGATACGCTTGTATACCTACCTATGTAAGGACCGTTGCGTCACGCTTCGCCACTTTTTAAGTAAAATTTCAGGTCTCGAGCGAAGTATCCTGGATAAGGTTGCATGTTTGGATATAGAAAACCAGTCTTCGCAGCACATTTTCAGTTTCCCTATTACAGTTCAGACTACTCGCATCATCAAGAAGAAAACTGCTTCCAAGACCGGACTATCTCTGCCCTGAACCTTTACCTCTGTCCAACACTTGAGAGGACCCCTTCTCATGGGCTGGTTTATCTAAAGTTTGTTTGTTTAAATTTCCGTGAAATTTTCACGGATCCTTTTTTAGTATTCTATTAAACTAGTAGACGCATCCTGCTAAAAATGGTGAGGCTAATGTTGTTAATTTCTAAGAATGACATCATATTTACGGTAACTCTGACACGAAATTTTGTTATTTGTAGTATCACTGATACGGACTGCCTTATCTGACAGTCTCGCTATTCGTTCAGGAATACGGACCCGGGAATTTTCTCCAATCAAAATCCTTATGAGCGTGACAGAGAGACGGACCAACCAACCAAGCAGCCACCGGGTATGCGTATACAGTATAGTGGCATTTAGCATTATAAAACCATGCTATGGAGACTTAATTAGGACTTCACTGCCATAACTTATAGTTAGGCAGGTACGTGCATTGCTAACGTTGGTTAATGATTTGAAAATTATAAATTAAAGCCGACGAAAGTTTCAGTTCGTTTTGTCGTGTGATCCACATTAGCGAACAGTCAAACATCAATAAGCCTCGCGTTTTCTGCATTATTTAAAAATGAGAATAAGTCGTAAAACGTTCGAAACCTTTCTTTAGAACTGAAGAATCAAATTGTGAATCACATACGAACTATCCAAACAGACTGTTGCTATTTTGACTCAAAAAAATGGAGATATACAGATATTCCTAGTTCCTGAGTTAATTGTACATTACAATAATAACGAAAGCTTATGTATGTGTTTTTCTTTTTGTGTGCGCTACTATTTTTTAACGTGGCGAAGGAATTGGGAAAAAATTCAAGATCCAGATTCTTAGGTACGTATTCGTAATCAGTGAGACTATATCAGAGAACGCAGTCCGCGTCAGTGATACAGATAATGATTCAGGGTGATTCAAAAAGCCTTAAAGCCAAAAATGAATTGAATGAGTCTCTCTTCAACCACCCTCTATTATTCCTCCCTAGATTTATAATCACTGTTGATGGCTTTGGGATGTCAGGTAGCAATTGTCTAAAAGCGAGCTTAGGTGTAGGACTGTAGGTGTAGGACTTTAGGTGTAGGACTTTAGGTGTAGGACTTTAGGTGTAGGACTTTAAGTGCAGGATATCAGGACTTTACCTAGCCGAAAAATCAATCCACATGACATGAATCGAACCTGTCTTCTAAGACCTCTAAGACCGATTACAGTGTTCACTGAACGGTGCCTCACTGACTTCCCTCTCTTTTTTCTCGTTCTAGTCCAATTTGCGCCCACCTATTTTGTACTTTACTTCTTCAAATCTAGAATTGTCTTTTAATTCGCACCACGGATGAGGCATTTCTAAAACGTCTATTCTTCTGTTCGACACAACATTGAGTTCATAAAACAGAGGACAAGCAGAGCAGGGTCGTCCTGGGTGTTTCATTTTTCATTTTCATAACCCTGGCTAATACTTTTCTACGCAGGGACCGTTGTGTCCGAGGAAGAATTGTACGAGATATTGTACCCCTCGAATACGGTCGGAGTGAGTGTTTGTTTTTGTACTTCCCAACTGCTACAACCCACAGCTAATTAATATCATATTTTCTTATTTCCCGTAGTACAGATGTGTATTAATATTACCTAACTCCAAGTGGGAATAATATTAAAAATAACAATAAGTACAAAATATCAGATGGGCTCGTAGATGTTGATGGGCTCGTATAAATTGCATGCATGTTTCAAAGCAGTTGATGTGTTGATGAACTCGTATAAATTGCATGCATGTTTCGAAACAGTTGATGTGTTGATGGGCTCGTATAAATTGCATGCATGTTTCGAAGCAGTAATGTGTTCATCAACTTCGGTAAAACTCTTCGCCAGAAAATAAATGAATTTTGTATAGTACGGCCTATTCCTGTGCATTGGGGCACACTAAAAGTCCCCAATTTTTAACAGGTATTATTTCGCCACAACGTTCTCGTAAAACATTTGTAAGCGATTTATCTTTTGTTGAGCACCGAGTTCTACAACACACTGCCCGACGAGTATCTTAGGTAACGAATATATTATATGCAATTTCAAGGGAGGAGAATCAGTAATGAAACAAAATTTCACTCAATGGATGTGAATGGGCACTTGCTAAATTATGCAAGCTAATGAGATTTCGTTCCCTCTGTACGAGCTGCTCGCCCCCATTACGATTTTCATCTATTATTTAATTCCATATATCATTCAAATGACTTCATGAATAAACTATGAATACCATTTAAGGAAGTAACACCACGCACGGATAAGGTCACTGTTTGATCTGAATCGGGTTCGTGCTTATACGCCATCTGCAGTCGCTGCCGACGATCTACGATGCAGTTTAGATTCTTTAATAAGTTCACTCCTGGGCCGGCAATATTATCCAGTGATTTACGGTGGGTGGCTGTAGATCGCGCGATTAATTTCTTCCGGCACGAAAATAAACAATGCACGCAAGTACGTTTTTTAACGGGCGTTCGGTAGGCTTATGCGAACGTTCTGACTCGATTGCTATCTAAAGATCCCTCTGAATAAATAAATCGATTCTATACGTGGGAGTTTTACTTCTTTACTTATAATCTTATGTTACCCTCAGAAACTTACGGGTGAGGAATTATTGCAAAAGTCGTAAAACACAGAACTGAATTTTCGTTAGTGTTGCGTGTGTGATATTATTATATTATTTTGAATCAGAACGTCCGATTGAAAGTAACATTCGAGGATAATTTGAGAGCATGCAGGCCCCTCAGGTGTCTTACTCTGAAGACACAGAAAAAGATGCTCCGAGATCATCATCATTCGAGGATAATTAATGAACATTCGAGGATAATTTGTGAGCATGCAGGCCCCTCAGGTGTACTTTCTCTGAAGACACAGAAAATGATGCTCGGAAATCCAAGTCCGGCGCTCAAAATCGCATATCTGGGCTCCGTTAAAGCAACACTTTCGCGCACGTTCGCATTTTGCCTAGCGTCATTTTATTCTACGCTTCATGCGGGACGGCGGCGAGGCAGCGTGATTTCATGGCTGTTAGATGTGAACTTTTTGCGCGGGGTCCGCGTTCTATGCAAAGTGAACGATGAAGTTTTTTTTGTGAAGTCATGTCTTTTCAAGCGACTCGTGGTGCCCAGAAGTCGTGTTCTAGGCACGAGAGTCCTGTTTCTGAGCACTCAGTCACCCATCCTGTGCTTCCTCTCAGACTTTTTTCTGTATGTTGTGTAAGTTGTACACTTCAATTGCTCATTGAGCGTGTGCAATTTAAGTGAAATGTAATTGAGCATCGTGACCCTAGAGTACAGGTGCAGAACCAGTTTCTTGCAGAAAATCAAAATGTAGAACAAATATTGGTCGGGGTTTTAGTTCATGGATCTCATAAGACTTGCTTATTTTACAATAGATTTATGTTAATTTCCGATGAGTGAAGCTGATTCTGAGCTACTGTGACTCGACTATGTGTCTAGCCAAAAATTTAGAGCTTTATTGGGTATGAACACGGTATTGGGTATAATGAATGATGCTTTAATATTCAGCCTACTCGTGTTCTTGAATATTACCTTAAAATTACAAAATTTAGAGCTTTAGTACTTCTATGAAAGCTGCCCAGGAGGTATCAGTTGACCACGCGGGGTGAGTCGAAACTAGTTCATATGAACAGTCAATTTAAAGTAATGAAGGTTGTGCAGGGTTGTGGGTACATTGTGTTGGTGCCAAGCTGAAGGCAACTGAAAGCTGAAAATCGTCTGCGTCAGAAGATTTGCCTCAAAGCCCGCAAATGATCTGTAACCTTTCTTTGAATCCCGTTGCATTCAAAGTTTTATCCATCAACTGAACCGGTATTACATTCCCTTTTCCGAAGCCAATTCCTTCTAATCTACAAGTTTCACAGCTGTCCGTTAGCAGACTAGCTGTCTAAAGTCTGGCTTGCTGATCCAAACATCACAGTTTTCGAAAAGAGAGTTGCATTTCACTGGCTATGGATGACAGTCACGTTTAAACATCTCAAATGGCCAGTGTGAAACCTTGATTCAACGCCCAGCTTATTAACAAGGACGCCTTCTCGTAGTACATCTTTCTCGCTCCTAATTCACGAAAAACCACCCGTCTTCACAAATCTCGATTGAATTTAGGTGCCTAGATTGTTTTTCTTGTGGTCAAGAAGGAAATTAAAGGGCCATAGTCAGGAACTTGAATGCACCTGAATTTCGGATGACCTACCCATAGTTATTCAGGCAAACATTTTGACGAGTGAATTATACACACTCATCCTATACCCACAGATAATTCCCCTTGAAGAGAGACTTTCATACCCATCCCTATTCCTCTCGTACTGAGCTACTTTCATGCTCAGCGCTATTTCTCCTGCACAAAGCAATTTTCATATCCACCAATATTTACCTCATACAAAGCGACATTCTCACTCGCTAATTTTTTAATAACACAGAGCGACTTTTATACCCACTGATATTTCTCTTGCACAGAGCAGCTTCCATACACCCACCGATATTTCCCTTGCACAGAGCAACTTCCATTCACCCACCGATATTTCGCTTGCACAAAGCAACTTCCATACACCCACCGATATTTCTCTTGTAGAGAGCAACTTCCATACACCCACCGATATTTCTCTTTTACAAAGCAACTTCCATACACCCAACAATATTTCTCTTACACAGAGCAACTTCCATACACCCACCAATATTTCTCTTACACAGAGCAATTTCAATATCCCCACCAGCTTATGATCGGTGCTTCGTTTGGGGAGCTCAAAAGAATCGTGAAGCCGTAATGATGTAGACGCTGAAATTGATTATAAATGCTAATTTATTTCTTCCTCCATTTTACTAAAAATATCCCCTGTCTAACAAGTAAAATCTACGAATAGAACCAAATTCATAAAATAAGAAAATAAAAGTGTATAAATAATAGAATAGAAAATAAATAAATAATAGCAACATTTTTAAGGAAACGAGTCGATTCTTGGCAATTGTGCTCTTAAATATGATATAAAGATGACCATTTCATTCTTTGTGAGGCATGAATTTTAACGTATGATTTGCAAGCCGCCCCGTCGCGTCACGCACAGGGTACGGTAGCGCTGCCCCTCCATTTGGCTCGTCGAAGCTGCTCCAATCAAGTCAAATTGCTACCTTATTCCATCGATCATCAGCTCTTTGTGACGAGGTACCCCTAAAATTTTGCTCAAATCTCCGTGCCGTTACAACTCTTTCATTGTTGGGTTGCCCGATTTGAACATAATGTTTCGTGAGCGTAAAATTAAATTTTGTGTGTGTCAAACTTATGCACTGTATTTGGGGTATTATTTGTATTCGTTTTTCGTACGCTCCAAATAAAAATTTAATGCTTAGCAAACTTTTGCGTTTGTCATATTATTTGTATCCGTATACGTGTTTCGTATGGGCAAAATTAATTTTTTTTTTCGGTTTATCAAGTGTTGTATATGTGTCGCAATATTCAAATTTTAGTTTTAGTTTCAGTTGTTAACTAGAAAAAATCTGAGTAGTATGAATATTTTTCCTTTGGAAAATATTTGTAGGAGCAAGAGAGGAAGAAAGCAGCTTGTAAAGCCCACTTATCATTTCTATTGATTCAAATTATTATTGTACTAAAAAAGAAAAAATTAATCTTCCGACCATAAATGTCATTTTTCAACATCAGGAACAAAATAGAAAAAACTATAATGCGATGAGATGAATTGACCAAGAACACCAATATTAGCCCGATTGTGTGGGAGCGCAGGTTGTGTGTCATTTAAAACAAGTGTGTGTGACAAAATTCGTCTGAGGTTCACAGTCGAGAACAGGTCGCAATCTTAAGACGAAAAATTAGAGACAAAATATATTCTGAGGCCTATATAAAAGACGAGGAATTATTGACAAAATATATTCTGAGGCCCAAATAAAAGACAAGGAATTATTGAAAAAATATATTCTGAGGCCCAAATAAAAGACGAGGAATTATTGAAAAAACATATTCTGAGACCCTCATAAAAGACGAAGAATTATTGAAAAAACATATTCTAAGGCCTAAATAAAAGACGAGGAATTATTGACGAAATATATTCTGAGGCCCAAATAAAAGACGAGGAATTATTGACGAAATATATTCTGAGGCCCAAATGACTCATAATGGCGGCTTACGATCAGTGCGAATATTTTTTTCGTTTGCGTAATTTTGCCTCAAAATCATAGAAGATCATTTGCACATTTCGCTTAATTACACGAATTCTTTTTTCATAAACCATCTGTATGTCACAGTAAAAAATTGCTGAGGCAAAGGTATTTTATAAAGGGATATTATCTGGAGAACCTGGTTCACTTCTCAGACAATTAATGGACAAATTTCAATTTCAATTTCGAATTTCAATTCACTTTTGCATTATGAAATGAATTATTCCTGAATATTGTCCAATTGCTGATCCAGAATTAATACAGATAACTTTTCCGGATTTGGAAAACTTAAAGGAATAAACGTGAGGTTCCATCAAGATTCACTATCCACACGCGGTTCTACACTAGCTCAAGCTTGGACCCTTAAATCGTACTATTGCTCATAAGCCATGACGAATGGCCCTCACGATCCCCAGATCTTGACCCGTTGAATTTATTATCTGGTCCACCCTAGTGCAAAGAATCGCAAACGATACATCACCTCATGCCTTAAATACGAACTAAGAAGGAGAGGGAACAGGATTCAATTCCAGAAAAACAGCAACGTACAAAATGTGACGCAATTGTACCTAAAATTGACGCTGTAATTCATAACAAAAGGGGTCAGATTGAGTGAATGACATTGGAATGCATTTGGGTGTTGCATGGTGTTCATTTATGCACGGCAAACATTGGATTGTATGTACGTCTCTTCTGTATTTTTTAGTGACTCAGATGAATTTTATATCTGCCCGGTCATTTTCTCAAGAGCTTACAAACAAAAGTGATTTGTAGGATGTTTTCACGGAAACTCGTTGAAATTTGCTGAAAGATAAATGCCATTGTTCTGCTTACAAACTGATATTTTTACCCCCTGTGCAGCCTTTCACAGGGTCTTGCTTGGGTATTTTTGAGCAACCCAAGCTCGCATTTGACGAGGCCAAGTGTTATGGTCAGGTCCCTTTCTTCATTTTCCTATTCCAATACCGAACCCATCATTCGACTATACAAAAACGAAAATAACGACATTGTACATTCTTTTAAAAAGTTTAGTCTCAAGATCTACGCTGTTCACCACCTTCCTTACTTCTGAATGGCCATTCTTTCATCCATTATGTTCCCAATCATTCAGTTACACTTACAAAAATGTTAATATACAGACTATCTCTGCTGAATCGATTGATGTGCGGAAACTTCAAAAATTGGAATCGATGTTACCCACACCTATATCATGAACTGACTAATGCTGAAATGCGTTACTTCTTTACGTTCCCAATTGCCTATCACATGGATTCTTTCATTTGTACCATTCTTTTTGCCAATTTTCTGATCATATATTAATTGAATGTATTCAACTACGCGAATAAAAAAATACACAGTATCAAAATCATTGCCACAGGCGTACCGCCGGAATCGCATATTGTTGCTTAAATACGACCAATACCTCCTGATGCTTTCGGAGTCACCTGATTCAAGCTGAAAGAAGACCAGTTCATTGAATTTCATAGAGAAAGCTGCAGATGCATACACAACATTTCTTTGTTCCATATGCAGTAGAGCTTTGCATTTTCTATCACTGTGCATCGGACGATGTATAAGGTAAATATTTATGGTTTGCATTCAGCTATGCGAATCGTGACAAACTTCAATCTTATTTTCTTCAGAGTTACGAGTCTATACCACTTCTCTTCATTTTTGTTTAGCTGTAATATGACGAATGACCCAAAGCAATTTTACAGAGTACTATAAGATTTTCATATTTACCACCTAACTTCCGCGTAAGTTCTCCGAAATCACAATCTTGGAATCATGATTGACAGCGTCATAAATACCACTTGAAATTCGACGTCTTCGTTGATGTATGAAGTTCAATTTGATTAATTTTTCTGTACCTGAAATAGAAGGTTATGGAGAATTTATGGTGAGCTTCCTGTACTTACAGAAGCTCACTTCACTGTAGGCCTACTGGCCATTGACCCCTGTAGGTCCGAAGTCTAGCCTGTTCATATTGATTACTTTTGATTTGTTTCTGGTGCCCAAATTATGACTGGTTACCGCACCACGGAAACCTTCAACATCTTTTGTTTCGAATACAGTCAATACTAAATGATAACTATTGCCTTGCGCGACCCAGATTTTGATAGAAAACAAAAACTGCAGCCATTGTTGATTTACATTCGCTGAAATTTTACTAGCACGTGTGTCTGCATAGCGCGGCCAACATTTGATGCGCTCTATCACGAGGAAGCGTTTACAGAGCTCAGTACATTGTCCTGTGTATTGCAAAAGGTAGAGAGAAAGCAAATACTTTTTAAGACTATAACCAGAATTATCCTTAGACATATAAAAATCATTCAGATATGGATGCTAAAAATATGTTGGATATGGGTTAGAATTTTCACAGTAATAATTAAGCAAGGTTTTCCCTAGGTAGAATGGTACAGACTTATTCATTATTCAAGATACCTGTGTAAAATGTTAAGCCGACCTTTTCAGGTATTCTGTGTGAGAATTAAAATGCACATGGAGCGTGTCTAAGCATAACTCTGTTGATGAAAGCCTCCTCGCTGAGATTCGGAACAAAAGATTGCATATTCACAATAAAATGCATACCCTTCAAGCCAGCATGCTGTGGCAGTGAGTAGAGCAAGTAATTTGGCCTCATTAGATCGACTTCTGAGCAAAGAAAGGCACCAACTTCACGAGCAAACGAATTTCTCACTGTCGCTACATCAAATGTTCTCTAGTGCATTAGCTGCAAAAAAATTAGCATTCTTTTGGAGCTATTAACTGTCTTTGTGTGACTCTAATTACCTTCGAAAGTACTTCAAATGGAATATTATGGTGCGTCGGGGCCGTTTTCTTTATGAGAACTCACGACATTGATCAATTTTTTGACTTCATGATTCTTTCGAATAAATCTAGGAGCTTTTACTTATCAAACTGAAAAATATTTTCATTCAATCCTATTCGACTTTGAAACCACGCTGTAATTTTTCAGTCAATGAAAAATTATGTGCGAAAAAAAATTGCAGGTTAATTTTTCAATCAATGCGGTCGACACGAGCTTCATCATTTTCTCCTCTTTTCTTCGGGGTTATTTTCGAGTAAAACTGGGAAAAAAATAAGTTTTAAGCCCATGTGTTGTGCACAGACATTGTTCAAAGAACTAACTTAAATTCTGTTCAAGACAGATGACAAAATCATAAAAAAACTCTTACAGCAAAGATTTTACTAGAGGCATATTATCAGTGTACGTTGTACGTCTGTAAACGGCTTCATCATGCACACATATTGCAGCACTTAGCAAGCCTTCCCTAGAAACACCCAATAACGAAACTAAAATAAGTAGCATTAGGGAAGGGTTTTTGCCTCCCGAAAATCAACCAAGGGAACTGGGCCAACAATGAAACATTTTTAAATATGTAATCATTATCAACACTGTGTTTTTCTTCCTGAAAAAATCCAAAATCACATTGATTATTCTCAAGATTTAATCTTGACCAATGAACCATACTGATCATGTCGGTTTCGTGATATCCTAAATAGATTTGTTGAATTTGTCAAAAAATATCGATTTGACAATTACATATAATTAACCAATATTTGTGTAACATTATCAGGTTAAGTACTTACTCTCTTGCACATGATTTTTCCTAGCGCTTTGAGTGAAATCAACGAATGGGTAAGCAACATCTTACGCAGAGAATTGAAACGGAATCAACTTTCAAGGAAGTATGACAGAACGATCAACTTGCAGTAGCGACCAGCTGCATGATAAAATTAATATAATTAGACGTAATTACATTGATTTTCAACATTGAATGATATAGTATTGAACTAACGTAATTATATTATATTCGTGAGCTGCCTGTGAAATGAGCTCCCCGAACAAAAAAATTATTGTTTTTGAGCATTCGCCATGGAGGAGGAGAAGGAGGGTTTGTCGTGCTCTAGAGCTATTTCAACTAAACAAAAGGGGGTCCTTTAGTTGAGGTATTTCGTAAAATTCAACAAGCATGGTTACATTGAGCTGCTAGATAAACAAGTTTTGCCATTTGCACAATAGCTCAATGATGAAAAGCCTGTTGTTTCACCTATTTTTCAGAAGTGCCGTTGAATCTGGCTAGAACTGTCATGTATTGGCATGACAGTCATTCAGGATATGACAGGCATTTAGATTAGCCATTAAGTCCCCAGACATGAACCAAGTAGAAAATTTGTGAGACCACTTAGAATGAAAAGTTAGAAATCGAGAAGATCGTCCACGTACTGTGGCTGCAATATGAGATCAGCTGATGCAAAAGTCGTTTAAAATCAATAAGGTGTACATTAGAACATTCAGTACCACGCAGAATTGCCGCCATCATTCGTGCTTGTTGAGGTCGTACGCCATATTAGCAGCAGGGAGCTAATTTTTGCCCGGGAGCTTATATAGTTTGATCTGGGACGATTTTCAGGAATGTTTTTAATTAAAATTATGAGATGAAATCCATGAATCCTTTATTCAACCCCATTTTTAAAACGCCTTTAGACGGACGTGAGTTATTTGCTTCCACTTTTAGGATTGAATATAGCCTACTGTATTAAAATACAGGTTTGAATAAAGAGGAGTTTAAACCTGTACTACGGGATGTATGATTTATTCAAATCGTATTATCCTAAATATCAAGAGTGCTTACTAATACAGTAAGTTTTCTGGGATATCTGTTTCTTGAAGAGGCAACGCAACCTATAAGAATACGTCCGAAAATGTACTCTGTATCTGACTCATCAAAGAATACTTAGTGTCAGAGCTATAGATTCTTTAACCGTTTGTTGACCAAAAAGGACTGCACCAGTTCCCAGTAGCTAAAGTTAGTTTCTCGTAAAAGGAGCAATGTTACCATACTGCATAGATAGACATAAGAGTCCAAATCTTGTTTTTCTTACAATGGTGAATGCAGCCTCATCGCAAGAACGATTTGGTCGCAAAAAGGTCAACACAACGCGACACACTTTGGCGGGAACACGCATGCGCAGGGTCATCACACTGACGTGTTTACAAGTGTGTCCTGCCGTGTCTATCGTGGCCAACCCGCGAAAAAGTTGATAGACCATATCCTTGAAAATAAATTTTACGTTGCTTACAAAATAAGTCACTGTTTAAAGACCTTTCTATGAATCTTCTAATGGGGATTTGGCTCCTTGTACACTGAAAAACTAGTGACGTGAATGGTTCGACGATTTTTTTGTCATCGTTCGAGGCCAAAGTTCAACAGAAGCGTTTATACGAGCGAATGTAGCAAGCATTTCGATTTAATTTAATTTTTCAGGATTCCTCCATTCATAGGTACTACAGAGAAAAGAAGAGATATCTGTAGAAATGACTTTCTTTAGACATTGGATATTAACGCAGACGTTCAACAGCGTATCACAAATGATGCCAGCACGCAAGGCCAGAAGCTGCAACGAGAAACGCCGGCTGGGATTACAATGAAATGAAAGACGTTCATGTAACTGAAATTAATAAAGCCCGTTAGACCAGACCTTTCGAGTGCTATGCGAAGAACGATCGGCCGCTACATGGTCTCCAATATTAAACTTGTCCGGAGCACTCGACCGACGCCGCAACTAAAATTGTCTTGCCAGTATTGGTTCCATCCCGAGTATGGCAACACTCTCAGTTCTGCGTCTAGGTAATCGAGACCTCTAGACACTCGTCACCAGACAATATTGTTGACACTCGTTCACTGCATTTCCAGCTTTGGAATAAGTTTGAGCTTAGGACGCTGCGCCAAACACGGGTGCCTCTAATTATGGCAGACACCGCCATTGACAGGGCCGTGCCAATAATACAGCTCACCTGATCCAATATCTGTTCTGACAACGACCCGTTTACACTCACGTCATACGGTGACAAACTTTACAAGTTCAGCAATTACGTATCAGTCGACCTACAAGATTTCCCGTCCTTTGTCAACCTAATTTTTTTTTAAAGAAATAACAGATTGAACGAAAATGAAATCGCAGTTTTGTATTAAACTGTAACAAAAATTAAAAAATAAAATAAATGCTGGAATGAATTTTCTAATAGGCCTTTCTTCAATCATACAAAAATAATATATATAATTCAGCCATGCCGCAAACTAAAAATTTCACTAGAATAATGAGCATTTCCCATTATTTTCCAATAAAAGGAGCTATGAAGTAAGACTTAGTTACCACGAATATAAATCACATTATACAGTAAAATCTTCACAAAAAGGTTCCCTTGCTTCTAGAGCAGTCCTTGGTACGTATGTTCTTTGTCATTTTGGTGTGCATAGGTATGTACGTCGGCAACATTGGGATCCTAAGTGGGAATTGAAATGATGTAGCATTGGCAAATCACGCGTGCTTTTCGGAGACTTTGAACTTTGAATAACTCTTTGAACTTTGAACTTTGAATGACACTTTGAACTTTGAACTTTGAATGACTCTTTGAACTTTGAACTTTCTTTGAATTTTGAACTTTCTTTGAACTTTGAACTTTCATTGAACTTTGAACTTTCTTTGAACTTTGAACTTTGAATGACTCTTTAAACTTTGAATGACTCTTTGAACTTTAAATGACTCTTTGAGCTTTGAACTTTGAATGACTCTTTGAACTTTGAACTTTGAATTACTCTTTGAACTCTGAACTTTGAATTACTCTTTGAACTCTGAACTTTGAATGACTCTTTGAACTCTGACCTTTGAATGACTCTTTCTTGTAAAGAATTCTGGACTGTTGTACAATTTGTAAGAATCGATAGCACTCTTCCCCAACGCTTTCTTCGTTGAGACCGAGAGATACAAAGTAAGAAGTGTTTGCACAATTTTGTTCCCGTTTCTCCTTAGCCACTCTTATGTGTGGCATCCAGCGATTCGAATATGGCGATAGTTCATAAAATCCCCATCGGAAAATATAAGACCTTAAACTGCAAAACTACTCGATAAGTTTCTAATAACTCCATATTATTTTTACAAACTTTTGAACAACATGTCCATGTTTCGTAGCATATGAAACACACAATGTACAGCAACGGTCGATAAACACAAGCAGCCTTGGGCCCTCATAAAGTTCACCGCGTACTTAGAAAAAAACTTTATTCCAACAAAGTTGACATTCAGAACAACATTGGACTTTAAATCTATCTATCTATCTAGTACAGGGTGACACAAAAAAAGAGGGAGGATGTATCACAA